>CM052333.1:1984925-1987425 GCA_028455615.1 Lasioglossum zephyrum | reverse complement strand
GAGCCGGACAGAGGGGAGCTGTGGAAGGAGAGTGATAAGAACGATGACAATCAGACGAACGAGGACAAGTCCTTTCAGAGGGAGTTGTCCTCCGAAGAGCAGGCGAAAGACTTCGAGGAACGTCCGACGAAAAAGCTGGACGAGAGAAGTTTCGACAACGAGAAAACCGAGACAACAGGAGCTATCGAGTTCCAAGAGACGGCGAGAGTGAGCTTGGAGGAGGATCGAACGGAGGGTGAACCGGAAAAGACAGCGTCGACGCCAACAGACGCGAACTGCGACTCCTCGGCGACCATCAAGCAGGAGAACCTAGGCGATTACGGGTGTTCCGGTTCGGAATGCGCGGCATCGCCAGCCGTGTCCTTGAAGAGCGACGGTTATCAAGCCAGGGATATCAAGACCGAGCCGGATCAAAGGTCGCAAGACGCCAGCGACTATAAGTTTCGAGGCGATGGCGGGCCTGCGAAAGTGTCAGCGGGCGTCGGTTCATGGTGTTGTCGTCGTGGTGGCACCGAGCAACCGACGCCCGAGCACCTTCGCGAGGGATGCTGCCAGGGTCTGCAAACCCGGGACGAGATACTAGCCGACTCGCCGGAGAATAACGAGAAGCCCGACGCAGGCCCGCAGAGCCCGCGAACCGTACCCGCGACCGTCAAACTACAAGATCACTTGGACAAACTGAAGAACAATGTGAGGACCGAAGTTCCGGACTGCAACTGCTTCCCAGCGGACAAATGTGAGTTGCTATTGCGTATTCAGCACGACACTAACATTGAGAGAACACACTAACCTACGAAAAATATACCATAAACGCTCGCTTATCACACCGAGAAGTAAAAACAAAAAAGCCTCTTTGTACGCCGGGGTTGTAGCCGAGAGAGACCCGTATGTACAAAAACTAACAAACTCCGCAAAAAAAACAAACAAATCATGAACAAAACCAAACGTGTTAACCCGCACTACCACTATAATCCACTAATTAAACCAATTGCCGGCCGAGACGTACACCGAGATATATATATATACATATATATATATCGCAAATCGATATAGATGAGTATAATAGAAAAATTCGAAAGCGCCTCGATCGGACTGTGACACCCAAAAAAGAGGAGTATGCACGATATACAAAAACCTAACTCGCTGTGAATCCCAAATAAAAGGTAGCTCCCCTTTCGACGAGGGGAGTTGTTACCTACGTATCATATGCGTGGCCATAAATGTTTCCGCTTCTCTGTTGCTTCCTATCCGTTGAAACAATACGCTCGGTCTCGTAAGTAAAATGAGGTTCAACCACAAGGTCCGCCAGAGCCCGGCTCGTACTACACTCATCTCGGGACGGCCGCGAGCCTGCCCGATCTACGGAACGATCTTGAACGAAGAACCGGCCTTAAGGGAAACGCCATTAGATTCGAAAAGGTCATCTACACCGGAAAGGAGGGCAAGACCACCCAGGGATGTCCGATGGCTAAGTGGGTAAGCGAACTAAACAGCTGGCGGATTCAAAGCGAGTCCCATTCACCCATTCGTAGACTGCAGAGCTTAACCCTTGACTACTCGAAAAATTCCTGTACCGTTCACATTATTACGTATGTTGCTATCGAATCGGCAACGGAAGTTCGCAGTCTGCCGTTTCTATGTGTCTCTTGACTCTCTTTCTCTCTCTCTCTCACACACACACACGTCTGTGTTTCTTCTTCTGATAGTATTCTAATTGATCGGGCAAAGTCTGACCGTAGATCACTACGTCAGATCCGCAAGAATCTGTATTATGTTTAGACGATTGTATTACTTTTAGTTTTTCGAATTCTCTGTACTGACACTCACCGGTTTGTTATTTCAATTTAATTCTGCGTTTGTTGTTTCTTTGACGAGATCGCGTGACGACGATTTATTATTTGTATTATTATTATTATTATTGTCGATTATGATTGATTGTTACCAAATATTCGATGTAGCTGAATTTTAGGGGATAAGTTTATACATTCTGTACTTCTATACGATTTTTATCGAGTAATGAACTAGTACGTTTATTGTATTGGAAATTAATTTGTACAAATGCGGATGTAATCGTGCATCAATAATCACGCGGCGATGCTTATGGGAATTGGCCGTTTACATTCGAATTTAATATAGTTTGTTATATAGAGGAAAGTATTTAATATATTCAATCGATTTTAGCATTAGCATACCACGAGTATTTATTTCACGCGTAATTAGTACAATTTAAGTCGTGTTTGATCTGTTAGCTGGTAAGATACGGTCGTGTGTTTGAACGCGTTTCGTCCGGAAACGTAACTCTTGTATTCTTTTAGCTGAATTCTTTAGGTTTATTTAACTTTAGTATTGATTCTTTAATATCTACATTGAAATAGCGAATAGAAAAGTAATACTTTAAATATTTTTCAAATACTCGTATAATTTAAATACTCATTTAAAGCTAATCCAGTAAACGGTAAATCTCTTAATTTAATTAAATCTCTTTACAAGAATTATTTAA
>CM052333.1:1971833-1984825 GCA_028455615.1 Lasioglossum zephyrum | reverse complement strand
TGGCATTTTTTCTGCGAAATCTGAGCTCTATCAAAAACTCTTGCTAAACCCTCTCGTCCTTAAATGACACGATCGAACCACGCGTAACTCCTGTCCTGGCTGCGAATCGCTTTGAATCGTCCGGCACGAGTTGTCTCTCTGTGCTCCAGGTTGGTGATGGGATTGTAATATCAGTGATTCACTAGATAATCCGACGATCCGGTATGGAGGAGAAGATCCTGACTATAGTGAAACACCGACAAGGACACAAGTGTCCTACAGCCTGGATCGTCGTGGCGATGGTCGCTTGGGAAGGTGTCCCGACCCACGAAGCTGATCGGATCTATTCCCTGTTGAGCCACAAACTGAACCGATTTGGTCTGCCGACCACCAGGAGGTGCGGGACCAACGAGCCGAGGACCTGCGCCTGCCAAGGACTCGATCCTGATACCTGCGGCGCCAGTTTCTCCTTCGGCTGTTCCTGGTCCATGTATTACAATGGCTGCAAGTACGCCAGAAGCAAAACCGTCCGCAAATTTCGACTCTCAGTACGATCGGAGGTGAGTTTCCCCAACGAATCGTTCAATTCCTCTAGCAATGATCAACCGGATATCCTCTTTTTACATAATCAGACTACGTAGCGGGATGCGTATCATTATCATTTCTCGATAATGCAAAGATTGGGGTTTCCAGTAGCCGAAAGCACTGGATAAATATCAATCTAGGCCCACACTTAATGAATAATGGAAATTATTATTAGTAGACAGCGGATATTTATGTAAGATACAAAATTTTGTAACCAAATTGCAGGAAACTGAGGTGAAATAGAAATTTATTCTCTTTCTCCATATGTCCGATAGACTGAAAATAGTATAACATTTTAAAATTTTTCTAATATTTTTACTGTTTTAAATCACACCTACTCAGTTTAATAATAATTTCTCATGATCGAGGAATGAGTCTGGTTGCTCAACGCGTTGATAATCAAAAGTTTCGCAAGACCAAGCCGGATACACTGACAAATCTGTTCGGTATCCGGCGAGGCGTACATCTACCTGTAACAGTGGACGATAATAACAATTGGCCACCTGTTGCTTGCAGGAGCAAGAAGTCGAAGAAAGAATGCACGTCCTGGCGACACTTTTGTCGCCGCTTTACCTCAGCCTTGCACCAGAAGCCTTCAACAATCAAACACAGTTCGAACGCGAAGCGAGCGAATGCCGTTTAGGATTCAAGCCCGGCCGGCCGTTTTCCGGCGTCACAGCCTGCATCGACTTCTGCGCGCACTCTCATCGGGACCTTCACAACATGAACAACGGATGCACCGTGGTCAGTAAACCTTCCGAATTAATACTATCAATTTTCTACGAGTTTAGATAGGATTTTAAAATTGATTCGTTCCACAGGTGGTGACGCTGACGAAACACCGGACATTATCCAAACCTGACGACGAACAGTTACACGTGCTACCTCTTTACATTATGGACACTACTGACGAGACCGGGTCCAAGGAAGGACAGGAGGAGAAGGTCCGCGCTGGTCACGTAGAACTACTATCAAAGTAAGCAAGTGTCTCCGTTGATTAGTTTTCCATAATCTTCTTTTTTTTCAAAGAACTGTAGTCGTTTGGTCCGTTTAGAAAAAAGTTTATCCAAAGCCTTCAACATTACTTGGGTCGAAGAAATAGTTATTATAAAATAGGCTTTTCATATTGAAATTGATATCCAGATTTCCAAGAATGACATTGATTTGTATAAGGTTGAATTTTTCTTAGTGCAAAACCTCTAAAATACTATAAGATTTTCTTAAAACGATGTCTCTCTAGATACCCCTGCGAAGTGAGGGTCCGTTCAGTTCCGCTCCAGCCCTGCAGACGGCACGGGAAGAAGCGGAAAGAGGACGAGCCGGACACAGCGAGCAGCAAGAAGGACGGTTCGAAGGGTTCCAACGAGAAGGTATCGGATCAGAGTCGTACACCGGTTCATCAGGACCCAGCGAGGTCGCAGATGAGGGATCCACAGCTGTCATTGGAGATGGCGTCGATGTTCGAGGGGATGGACGCGCAGCTGCAGAGCTCTCAGGTGTCCTCGACAGTCCTGGATAGTCCGGTGTCGATGTACCAGGGTTGGGGTTACCAGAACGAACAGCAATGGAGTCGGAACGGTTGGTTAGATCAGAGGAAGAACAACTGGTTGAACCCTTGGGGCGAGTATTCGTTCGGTGGATTGGATAGAGACGCAAAGGTGGACCCTGACAGCACCAGTTTAGACGACACAAGGCCTAGAAGCGCGGTCTCCCAGGAGGAGCATCGACCTGGTTCGAGGAACCTGCCGAATTCCACCATGGATTCACCTAGGAGTTGCTATCCTCCTTCACCGAGAGCTCACCCGGTATCACCTAGAAGTTCTCACGCGGGTACACCAGCAGACCCTTACTCCATGTCACCTAGGGGTTGTCCTCCAACACCGCAGGACCAGAGGATGGCCTCGCCGAGGAGCTCGTATCCAGAGACAGGCTATCCTCCCAGAAACTATCAGAATGTCTACGACAACAGACAGGGCAACGTGTCCCCGAAGATCGGCTCGTATCCGCCGCATCTGGACCAGAGAAACGCGTTGATCCGATCGAACCAGCCCCATCCTGGAGTACAAAATAGCCTGCGCAACGTCGGACAGGCCTGCGACCAGTCTAAATTACCTTTCCCGAAGCTACCACAAGATTCTAGTCAGAAATACCCAGTGACGCAGAACTACTTAGATGCTCAGCGGTCGCAGGCCGAACCGTTCGCCAACAGGGTTCAAGGACACTACCCGGCGGCAGCACATCCTGTCCAACCGGCGAGAAACTTTGCGTACCAAGCTGGTCAACAGCACAACGATCCTAACGACGCGTTCTCCAGCGGGCTCTCGGTGTCGTCCTGCATGGACAACAACGCTAGTCATAAACCGTTCGGCGCTGGCAACTCGGACCTCCTGCTTCATAGCTCCGCACGCCTGACACCTAACAATCAGCCGAACGATCCTCAGAGTTACGGGCCCGTGGACCAAAGGAAATATTGTCAACAGAAGCCGGAGCATAAGCCGGGAATCAATCAGATGTCTCCGGCGCCGTCTGATCAGACTGGAGGTGGAGGAGGAGGTTGGAACATGCTCGGCACGTGGTGTCCAGAGCAGGGCAGGCCTTACGACCAACAACAGGCTTATAACAATCAAGTCCACGTCGAGAGGAACCATCAGGCGCAGGTCGATCATCAGAAAACGTTGAACTGGAACGAGAGAATGCAGCAGCCGGATCAATCGAAGCAGCACTGCTGGGAAGCACCGTCCGACCCGTCGCCTTTCCGGGTGCCGAAGGGCAGGCCTCCGTCGAGGACCGCGACCAGCCAGAACCCCACGGACAATACATATCAAAATTCTTCTAATAGGACGTTCCTAAAGCCGCAGGATCCAGCACGGAACGCGTACGCGGATAGTCCCAGTAACCACGTCCAGAGCAACGGGCCTCAGAATAATCAGAGGAGGCCGGACTGGCCGGATGATAAGATGAAAGAAAGCTATCACGAAGCAAGCAGGCAGCCCGCAGGAAACCCGAACGCCAATTGCTTCCCGTGGCCAGAGGAGATGAAGCAAGTACAAGACTTCCATGGTATGCCTGGCCTCGGACATCCTCACGCGTCCTTCCCGCAATACGATTACCCGACCTATCCAGTCTTCGACAAGCCCTACTCCAACACTTGGGAAGGCTACAACTATCATCAGCCTTACCACGGTCAAACAGCGGAGTATCCGCCGCAGTTCTACCAACAGCCAAAGAGGGAAGCCTGCTTCCCGTCGGCTCAGTATCCCTATCAAGGAGTGCCCCCTTATCAGAGCCTGAATCCGAGCTGGGCCAGGTGGGACACTCCCAGATGGGACATCTACGGGCCGCCGCCTTACTTCCCGGTGATACCAGAGCCACCGCCGAAGGCTGAGCCTTTGGGCGAGGTGGCCGACTACTCCGATAACGAGGAATGCTTCAAAGACTCGCAGATGGGAGGCGTTGCGATCGCTCTGGGCCATGGCAGCGTGTTGTTCGAGTGCGCGAAACACGAGATGCACGCTACCACGGCCCTGAAGAAACCGAACCGCTTGAACCCGACCAGAATCAGCCTGGTGTTTTATCAGCATCGGAATTTGAACAGACCGAAGCACGGCTGGGACGAATGGGAGGAGAAGATGAGGTTGAGGAAGCTGGGCGTCACCGCCACTACTGCCACCACCAGCAGCAGCAATAATTCATCCACCACGTCGCAGCCGTCGACGCCGTCGACGCCAACCAGTCCTGCCACCACCACCGAGAAAGTCACTCCTGTTCCTCACGTGCCGAACGTTCCCAGCTCTCAGTTCATGATGAGGTCGCCGACGTACACCACGATGACCTGGACCACGCTGTTTCCCATGCACCCGTGCATGATAACAGGTCCGTATCAGGAAGGGGGCGCTATCGGATGAGTGATCGTCGGGGGCTACGGTTCTAGCCATCCATGATGAACCGTGCCAGGGATCGATCGATCTCTCGCTGATGCTTGAGGACGCGTCGACAGTGGACGCTGTGTTGTAGCCACAGGACCGAGGCCGAGAGCAGGAGGAAGATGAGAGGATTAAGAAGATGGAGCGGTACACCCGAAGGGATAAAAAATACAGTCGAGCAACAAGCTCGGGTGAGCCATTCGTCGTCCCGTAGATGTGTACAAGTTGTGTAACGACGGGGCGAGACACACACGAAAACACACACACGTTTGCACTGCCATTTTTCTATTTCACATTTTTGCGGGGAGCACGAGAGCTCAGCTGAAACGGAAACCGGGGCTACCATGAGGAGAGGAGAAGATGATGAACGGGGACGAGGACAGACGAGGACGGATTGAGGATATGCGAAGTTTTAAATCGGGGCTTCCCTTTTTGATATCGATCTTTTACACGAAACCACGGACCTGGCCAGTCCGTTCAGCGTCTGGAACACGCCGCGGAGAGATGACGAAGATGATCGTGAACAGGCTGTCGAGGAGAGACGGTCCAAAATCGAAATGTTCGATTCGTCGGGACCGCCAGGTGGATGAATGAGACGTATCCGGTTGATGATTGTACATGTATTTTCCTTTGCCGAAACCGATGCCGATGGTTTCGCGCGTTGCTAGAGAGTCGTGATCGTATTTAGCTAGTCCAAGCCTAGAGACGACGAGCGGTTCGCGCCGGTACAAATTCCTGTACAAAGCCAATCTACGATTGTGTATAGTCACGCAGACGGGTCGTCGATCTGCCATTCTTTTTTCTTTTCCGCACATTCAGTCCTCGGTTTTTTAGTGAACCCTCAACATACACACGCGCCACCCAAACACGGCGGACATACTACTCCAAACTCGAAACGATGATGTCACCCTCCCACATACTACCCCACAAAAACACCAGCGAGAACAGGAACGTCGGTTATATACTTTGTTTCGATAGTAGTGTGCACAATCTCGACCAGACGAACATATACTCACGCACACACACAAACACACATATGGGGGCAGAGACGAACAAACAGAAACACACACACAGGATACACGCGAAAATGATCTCAACTTTATAAGCTAATCGATTAAACGATAATCGTCTGCGTTTAATTTCTTCTCTGATTTCCTATTTTCTTTTTCGAACACAATCTTTCACACTCTCTCTCTCTCTCTCGCTTTAAGCTCTTTCCCTTGTTGTTTTCGTTCGCCTATTGTACATTGCGCTTCTTTATCATCGTATTTATTTGTAAACGTTTTTGCACGTGTTTGCACCCACGTAGGCTCTATCATTACCGATTATGTACCGATTAAGGGTGAAACCCGTGGGTGGGTCTCGGGGTACAACGCCCACAGACACACACATACATACATAACACAGACAGAATATATCACATACACACAAGTATATTATACGGACGCGTATACGCGGTAATTAATTACTAACAATTCTCGTCCTTCGGGTCGGCGCTGAGTACAAAGCATCTTTTATCTAACCTAATGTCGAGAGGTGAGACGCGCGCGGGCGAGTCGACGAGGGTGGGAATAGACGAGAAGAAAGATAAAGGGAGATCGTAACGAGATGGGGACGCGCGACGTAACGGGGGGGGCTGGGAAATAGAGAGGCGCGCGTCTCTCGTTGTCTTCTTCGTCAGTCACGTTCTTCCGACCGTGTTTTTCCAAGCCTTTTAGAGTCTAGCCACGGGTCCCGGCCAGCGCGGGGCCCGGATATCAGTTTATGGGGCTAATCTGATGGGGATGAAAGAGGTCCCGTCGGATTCAAGAGTGCCAGAGAGCTCGCGGAGACAGATTGGTATGTCTCTTTCGCGTCCCCTATTGTTCTCGCGCACTTGTAAATACCCCGCGAACCCCCTACCACCCCCCACAACCACCACCATCCCCTTCACGTGTTTCTTCGAGTCGCGTTTTTCGGTGTGTTCTCTTTCGTCCGTTTCGTTCGTTTCTCCCATCTTTCTCTCTTCCTTTTTGCCAGCGATCGAACGTGTTTCTGTCGTTAGGCGATCGCACGGGGAGCATGGTTCAATGACGGTCGCGTAGAAAGCACACAGGGGAAGCCGAGAGGACAGGCAGAGACGCGTTTCTAAGGGCAAGGGTCAGGCTTCTTCGCCTCGTTGACAAATGATCTTCTTTAATGATCACGACGACGATTTATTTATTCGTTCGCGGGACGATCGTTCTTGTTTCGCGAAATCAACGCGTCTCTCTTCCCTCATCCCCCACCTATTTCGCAATGGCTCTCGACCGCTCGGCGACCGGAAACGAATATCGAACCGGATGTGTTGGGTCGCCAGAGAGTCGATGGGGGTCAGCATTCGCGACACCAAGGACGTGTTGGATCAAAGCCACAGAGGGCGGAAAACGCGTCCGGGACCCTCGCCCATCGGAGTATTATAAGAATCATTAATATATTATCATTCATTATTATCATAACGTAGTTGTAATAATAATTATTAGCGGCAAAACAGTAATAATTAGCGATATAATCTAATTTAATCGATTATTTATTAAGTTTTTTCTAGATGAAACGTGTTGTTCTAGTTGCTATTCTATTAGTTCGTTTTTTGTCCTCATCTTTTTGCCCTTCTCCGTTTCTTTTTTTTTTTGTTGATTCGCAATCGAACAGTCGATTGATCAATCCGCTCCAGATATTTGTCGAGTCGATGACCGATTCCTTTGATTTTCATTCGGTAGAAAATTGTTTCGCGCTCGACGGTGTTTTCACGCTAGTCCTTTCCAGGTTCTCTTATTTCCAGTTCGATCGAGAAAGGCTCGATCGCGCGACTCCAGGATCCCTAGATCCCGTGTAGACAAACGACCGGAGGAAGTCGACGATCGACCGTCGCCAGAGATCTATTTTTTAATCCGTGTGCGCGGATCGAACGCACACGGATCGTTTTCGTTGAAGAGGAGAGATTCGATCTCTCTCGGTCAGTCAATTAAGCGAAAAATCTTCCTGGCGAGAAAGATCGTGCCGATTTCTTCGGGAACGTGAACGTACCCGCTAGCCAGATTCGACGGCCATTTTCTTTCTTCTCTCAGGCAAACGTTCCGAAAGCAGCCTCTTCTTCTTCTTCTTCTTTTTGCGATTTTTGCCGTTCGGCGAGCACGTTTCTTCTCATTTCCGACGCCTTTCAGGCCACTTCCGGTTCGATTCCGAAATACATCCCTCCAGTAGAGTTCGAAAAACGTTCCGTCAATGATAGAGTCACTGACGATCTCCTTGTGTGGCAGATTCTTCCATGGTTTCGGATAGTTCATTGGTGGTACTGGATCGAGTCATAAATCATGTGTTTGGGACATCCTTCTTCTAATAGAAGACAATCAGTATTCGTAACATTGTGAAAACACTTTTGTTATTAACCCTTACCACTCGAGCGCTGACTCTGAGACACCACTAAAACTTGCAGTAGCATTATTTAAAATATTGTTTACATTGTTAGATATGTTGGTATTTGATCAATTGTTAAACGAGGTCTCCACCAAATATAAAATATCATTGAGAATGGAAATATTGTGGGTCGGATGAAATGTGTAATTTTCGAGTTGGAATAGCTCCGAGTGCAAAGGGTTAAATTTACGATCGAATCAATCTACTTATACGCGCAGCTATTTAAATGGAAATCATACAAAATTTGAAATGATGACTCTCCTATAATTTTTATAAGTAAGTTTCGGGAAAGTTACTTTTAGTACACGGAACTTCTCGTATTGATCAGTTGTATATTCGCCATTATTTTTAACGACTTGCTACCATTAATCAGGTAGCTTAAGTACAATGAATTATCAGAACGATAAGAGGAGGAAGCATCATCGCAGTCTGTTTCGACAGACACAGAGATTATTTATGACACAATCTAGTAATTTGTCTGGAGCTGTATTTTATCATAAATCAATTGCGTTTTTAGAATCACAATGGCAGGATGTTTGAAAGAAGAATTTTCATATTCGCACGTAGCTGGAACCATGGGGAACCCGTCGATCACAATTCAGTTCACTCGCGCACGTTTCTTTCCTCGATCGTGATCTATACATTCGTCGACAAGAGGAGTCTCACATCAGAATCTCCGGGACATTCTCTGGACGAGAATCTTCCACGAATGCTTCGATAGATCCATCGGGATCGATCGTGCCCCGCTTCCAAGATCGAAGGGATGATAAAAAAGAAAGGGTTATTTTTGAAAGAAGAAATCGGGGGGATGATGAAAGGCAATAAGGGTGAAGGAGCCAGAGAAAAACGGAGTTGTCGTTGCCGCTTCTTTTCTTCGTTTCCGGATTTTTCAGTTCGCGAACCGAGACGGCGGAAACTTGAGATTCGCGACGATGCCAAAATAGTATTAAAGCTGGAGCTAAACGAGAAAAAGAAAACGATGTAAATTAAGAGCACGCGCGACGACAGGGATTTATGGTCGCGGGTTAGGGCTGACGCGCGATATCGATCATTTGTTTTTCGGGAGAGACGCGAGGAACGATCGATTAGGGAGAAAGAAATGATGAACGAGACGCGATTCGAACGTTGGCCGGTTAGAATTCTATTTCGAGGGTCGCGAGTTTGAGCGAGTGAAACGGAATGAGAGAAAGAGAGAGCGAGAGCGAGAGCGAGAGAGAGAGAACGCGCGCGCGATTGAGTAAGAAAGAAAGAAAGAGGTTGAAAACTGTATTTTTTCTTCCAATGCCAAAAAGATGCCATTTTGTTTTGTACGAAAAAACCTACGAAAAACTTACAAAAAAATTATATAAATAAATAAATAAATAAATAAAAGTAATAATAGTAACGATAACTGAAATAGCGGAACGATAATGATGATAATGATGATGACGATGACGATGATTAATGATGATGGTGATGACGATGAGGATGATTATGATGATGATGATGGAAAGTTAGTGACGGTGAAGCGAAGCGAGGAAGAACAAATTTTTTAAATAGTTTGTAGCGAATGTATCTATATATATACTATATAAATTTATATAGTGTATATATACATAATATATATATAAATATATATAGATGTAATTACAAGATACAAAAGTGAATGATACAAACCGCAGATAAATGATATATACACTCGACTGTATATTCTGTCTCGCGAGGGAAAAAAAAGAAATAATAATAATAATAATAAAAAGAGAGGGAGAAGAATGGAAGAATTGTGAACACTCATGTCCGCCTTATGAAAACGATTGATGCAGATTGAAACAATAGGAGTGATCGATTCGATACGAGTCGACCAACAAAAAATGATAAATAGTAATAAATAGTTGATTGACGGTTATTGTGGTTGTTTGGGAGTAAATTCTTTTTCCGAGGAAAGGGAACGGATGGAAGGGAGAGAACGGGTGAATGGATTTTTAATTGCGAGCATACCGGGGCTGCGAAAATCGTGAGACGTTTTTACTATTATTATTATCATTATTATGATTGACCACGGTTATTATTATTGCGATTATAAACGAAGGAAGTGAAATATGCGATCGCGTGTATGTATATGTAGTAACTGACCCTTGCGCACAGGAGAGTCGTCGAAGCGTTTCCATAGAAAGCGAATCTTCTGGTTAGGTAGCTTATTAATTAGTGATTCGCCGTGTTTCTCTCGTAACGGAATTACTTGGGTGCAGTCTAACACGTTTGGCGCAGCAACGAGCGTGATCAATTATACGATAAATGAATTTAATGAATTTTAACAATATTTACCATCGTCTGCTAGAAAAAACTGAATGTTCATAATACGCGATGGTAAAATAAACTAGCTGCAT
The DNA here is from genome assembly GCA_028455615.1 of Lasioglossum zephyrum. Classification (NCBI taxonomy): domain Eukaryota; kingdom Metazoa; phylum Arthropoda; class Insecta; order Hymenoptera; family Halictidae; genus Lasioglossum; species Lasioglossum zephyrum. The sequence continues at coordinate 1,974,537 of CM052333.1, read as the reverse complement.
TTCGATTCCGAAGTTTGCACAGTCAACGTGTTTAATGGATTCAATGACTCGCAAATACCATGAATTTAGATCGATTGACACGGTGAATTATACGTCAATAAACCTAATGCTATTTTATATAACTGACTTTTTACAACAACCAACACGGTACATATCATGGCACGTTTTCCAGATTTTTATTTACGAACGTACAAATAGTCAAACATTTTTTTTTCAAATTTACTTTACGTCGCTCTTAACCCTTTGCTAAGGTGTTACTTCGCGACGGGACTTTTTGTATTAAGGTGGGTTCCGAACCACCTTGGGCACCATAGTACATAGCAGATGGCAGATGGAATATTCCCAAAGGTGCCGGCAGCAGGATCGAACCGTTCAAACATTTTGTTTTATTCAAAGGGACAAATAGATGGAAATTTTTTCGAACTTTTACATCGTATTTGCAGATTTCTTTTATAATTATTGAACATCAGCGGAACGCTTGAAAGAATCGGCCTGTGCGCAAAAGGGTGATATTTAACACTGCAAGAACCGCGGTACTCGACAAAACTCGGAAACGAAACAAAGCGGAAATCGGCTCGCTTACAATTTTTGCACTTTTGGTACCAAAATATATCCCCCCCCCCCCCCGTGGGTTCCCCCCCCCCCCAAAAAAGGAAAAAAAGAATAGGGCATACGAATATAGCGCTACGTATACACCGATAACATATGTGTACATATATTTTTGGATGAAAGAACCATGAAGAAATTTTAAATCGAAATTCGGGCCGCGACGCGGATCAGAGGTTGCCTCGATCGATTCATTTCTCGGCTCCCCTCGATCGTCGAGACGAAACCATGATGGTGAACGTGAGTTATTATTTATAAAATAAACTAAACGATGTTACTCTTGACAAAAAAAAGGACAGAAGGCGCGCGTGAAATTTAAAAAGGAAATTAATGAATTAGAAAACGATTTCTGCGTGTTCGTTCGACGATCGATCGCCGAGGAACACCTGACAAACACAAAATGGCGGATGACCGGGTAGATGATCCATCGAGAGAACGGTCCGGCCGCATCGGGCCGAAATGTATTTATGAATATTTATTTACGCGAGATTAAACGATGAGATGATGAAAAAGTAATTGCGACGAATGGAAGAAGAAAATCTAATATATTGACGATTTAAAGATAGATGGTCGTAAGTTAAATTGTAAGTTTTATAATGAGTATAAATATATACATATATGAATATATATATGTATGTATATACGTATATTACATATTTATATATATATATATATATTGTAAAGCGTTTTGCCGCCTTTCGCCGTTCGATCGCGCCAAAATAGAGACACGAAAACTATTTTAAAAAATCGAGCCGAACCAGCGAAAGGGAAAGCAATGGTGAAAAGAGGAGAGATTTTTAAAGGAAGCGAAATGAAGAATCGGTTTTCTCGATTCAATGTTCGATCACCGGTGAACGAGTGAACGTATGAACACGCGGAAAAAAAAGGTAACGAAAAATGTTTATTGCGGAAACAGTGTTTTGTCGTAGCCGTGCCGTGACAGATGTTGTAAACGTAAATCTTTCTTTTCCCCCATGTTTTCCAGATTCTCGTTTCGTATGGTCTATTTTCGATGTATTAGTATTCGCGCAGTTAGGCGTCCGAATGGGTACAAGGAATGCCGGGCGTTGCTCGACGCGCATCTCGATCGTCTCGATCGCGGATTGATCCCGCAGGAAATTCGAAATGCGCGCGACAACGCAACGGCGCGAAGCGCGGGTGTGCTTGAACGATCAGTCACACAGATCTACACAGAAAAACCGTACACTTACACACGTGAAAAAAAAACAACACACAGAATAAAACACTCACAGACACACAGTATGCTTAGTGTTTAGTAGCGACTTCATAGACGATAAGTAATAAAATATACAACTGATCATTGCTATCGATGACTATTATCGACGTAAGAGGTACATTTAGATGATGAAATATGTTATAAGTAAGATGTAATTGTCCTTTGTGAATATACATAAGAGAGAAATGAGAAATACAAGAAACTTTTATGAGTAACGAGGATTTATTTATTTATTCCTATCCATTTTGACAGGAAGATCGCAATCGTTTGGTACGAGATCCCAATCCAATCATTCAATGTGTTCCGACAGGAATTTTTAGACGTTCTGGGGATCAAATTGACCACTTTACTACCGAGGACGTGTTAACACGCGACTTCGAACCCCCCTCGTATAAGGTCGGATACGTGTAAACACGCGACTTCGATACCCCCCTCGTATAAGGTCAATAACGTGAAAACGCGCACCGCGTACAGACCACGTGCTACCAGATACTATTTTGGACCCTTCCTCACAGCTATAACGATTGCAAATCTCTTCCGCCAGTCCAGCTCGCAGTCCACATTCAGCGGGGGATTATTTCAGCCTATTTCAAAGATACCTACTGTCTCTTACAATGGGTTCCGAATCCACCTTTTGCATCCAAGTACATAGAGGTCGCCCCCAACGATGTGATCCCTGATCGGAAGAGAACCGGTTTTTGCAACGTGTCGTTGACCATTTCATGTATGAATATTAATTGAATAAATATAGTGTAATAAACAAACGTACCTACGAGTATATTTATATATTGAATCCCCAATCATTTACTTAATATTCAAATTGTCATCGAGTCGTACTACTGAATTTCGGATACCTTTCGG
>CM052333.1:1860261-1971733 GCA_028455615.1 Lasioglossum zephyrum | reverse complement strand
CCCCCTCATAAACGGTCACAGACGTGAAAACACGCGACTCCAAAATATCCACATTGTAAACGATCACAGACGTGAAAACACGCAACTCCAATAAAACCCCTTCATAAACGGTCACAGACGTGAAAACACGCGACTCCAAAAAATCCCCCTCGTAAACGGTCACTGACGTGAAAACACGCGACTCCAAAAATACCCCCTCGTAAACGGTCACTGACGTGAAAACACGCGAAACTATGCTTTAATACTTTCTTAATATTTCTAGGAACCTTTTAATATTTTTAATCTTAATATTTTTAGGAACAATTCATAATAATCGATTTCACCGAGAAGATACTAAAAATCTCTCGTTGCTGTCAAGATAACTGGGTGACAATTTGCTTTCTCACCGACTGCCAGCGCCCGTGCTATTCCGCGTGGCAGGGTAAGTAGTGCTTACCTGCGAGATCTCCTCAGTGGTCTTCTGTACCGATGAAATGCCGTCGGCTGCCTTGTGTTTCTCAATCCAGCCAGAATACATTCTAGAGGGCGTAGGAGAACACCGAAATCCTCAATTGACACGAACTCCTGTAATCTGTAATGCTGGATGTTTTTGACAATCTCTCATCGGTGGCTTTACCGACATTTCCCGAATTTTCAAATGATTATTCTTCGATTTCATAACAGTCTCCGTTTATTTGAAATTAATATAAACAAGTATAATCTTACACAAAGTTTCTATATTCTTATCTATCTACAAATACCAACAGTAGATACCTATCTACAATGAAATCTATGGAGAGATTATTTAAAAATTATCTTTATAAAAAATGTATAATCATTAGTACACTATAATTAAAAGTCCGTAAATGAAAATATATAGCGATGCAAAGAAGAATCAACTTGCTTCAGGTATTCCTAAACGACGGTTGACCTCGTGCTAAAGTAGAAAAGTTACTAAATGGGGGAGGGGGGCGGATGTAATTGAAGTGCCAATAAATAAGTAGCAAATGACTCGAACAACTGGATTCCTCGGTTTCCTAGTTTTTCCTCCTAAATCGTACAAATTCTTCCTAACAATTTCAAGAATGGCGTTCTTGTTCAGTTCCACGCGATGGATTCTCCGTAATAGATTATTAATCTTCGGGGAAACTCTTTCAGACGTTGAACATAATCTCGCAGGAGCAGCCATGGGCGAACCAAAACACGTCGGTGTACAGCTGGTTTCCGCTTCCTTCCAATGCTACTAGCCTCTTCTGCACGTATTGCTGGCGACACTTGCTGGTGTAGCCCGTGGGAAGGGAACAAATCCCGTTGCACGTAGATTGTCTGAAACAATGAAGCCGCACGATTGAAAATCTCACGCGAAAGTTAGAGCTCGATTGACTACTCATCAAGAAACATGTAACATTCTATTTAGTTTCCATTTCTTGCAATCAGTGGCGGATCTAATAAGCGCGGGGCTCCGGGATACCATAGGGCTCTGAATTTCAAAGAAATTTATTTAATGTCCAACAGTATGAAATTTTTCATTACCTCCTTTTTTTTTTGTTAATAAGTTTAGAAGAGTTTTCTTCCAGCTTCTATTTCTAACGTGAGTTCGAGGAATCCAAAATTTTTACCGCTTGGGGCCTCCACTTAACTTGAGCTTTGACTGCTTGCAATCAGTGCAGACAATTTTCATTTTGCATAAAGATCCGCAGTCTACTGATCAACGTTTGTAATTGTACATTGGTGGCAAAACCATGTCGGGAGCAGAACTTGGTCCCTATTTGCTACGGATTTGCTAGCAAAACTAGTCGATAAATTCCGAGTCTAATGCGGAAACAGATGGCATCGGTATTTGAGCGCAAAGTTTGCAGGCGGCAACTCCATGCAAAATCTCGAATGCGATAATTCGATTACTCACGTGCACTGTTCGACCTTCACCATTTGCGTATACTTCCGGTCCGATTCCGAAAGGTTCACCACATACATCCAATTCCCCTGGTTGTTCAGTGCTACCTTCGGTGCGTGAAACGTCGCCTCGGTCGGGCAAAGATTAATGGCACCGGGTTCGCTCTGTCTTTTCTTACGTTGCTTGGACAGTTTGCTGTATCTCAGCAATGGATTTTCGTAAAGGGTGCGAGGCGGAGTTTTATTCTCCCGTGTGTATCTGCGTGGGAGAAAAACAAGATCAATTAGAAACCTTCCAAGATCATCTTCGATCGGTAGAATTAATAATAAATTTATCACCTGGGTGTCCACCATGCTTGACCGTGTCCGAGCGAGCTCAGAGATTGCGTCTGTGGATAAACCGGTCGATCCGTGCTCAAAAATGGATTTCTGTGGCTGTGATCCGGTGCATTGTATCTGTAACTTAATCGCGCAGGATAGTTGCATTAAAATCAAGTTCTACCTACCATTAAAAGCGGACATATTCTTTGCAAAACCAAATGTCAAAGCCTGCAAATTTATTTTCCAGTCTTTAAACGATTGTAAACTCCACATCTATCGACTATTAAGACTGTATTTGTACTTAAACTGTAAACCAATTGTATAATTGTAAAAGCCGAAATAAACCTACAACAGGTTTCAGTGGCTGAAATAAAAAAAAAGAAAAGAATAGTTTCATCACGCGCAAGGGCTGATCCTGCGCGAAACTGTTAACAACGGTGAAAGGCGAGGACGCAGAGCAGATCGGCTAGTGTCACGCAGTAAATTAGCATTCGAATTACCCATTTTGTTGAGTGTCGTTCAACGGTTGTCCATAAATTAATGTTGGCTGCCCTCGCGGAGGAAACCGTGGCGGCAGGAATGGTAACGGCTGCTGGTGTAATTGCGGCTGCCCCCGCGGGGGATAATCGTAACCCTCGGAGTAATCTGGCACCGGCCTTGAACAGAATTTCCTTGACCTTGAACGATTTCGTCACGGAGAAAGTTATCACTGAGAGAACGTTGCTCGAGAAAGCTTTCGTTCGACGGGAGTCTCAATTTTATTCGAAAATCGATCACCGTGGAACCGCGTACCGTTATTTATCACTAGACAGCGGATCTTTATGCAAAAATGTTCGGCAACGATTGCGGACAGGAGGAGTTGAATAAAAATTTTCTCCTGGCCAATTTCTTCACGAATGCATGAAAATCCGCAGTCTAATTATCATATTTTACAATCTGAAAATACTGCGACGACATCATTGACAAACTTTTTGTGTACTTCAAAGAGATCAAGGAGACGTTACTGTACTCGGCAAGAAGAATTAACAGCTAACTGTTTAGCATCCGAGGTTCGAAAATAACTTTTTGCGAGTTCGCGACCTAGAATTGTCTGTCGATAGACGTCCGATACTGTACTTCGTGATCTACCCGCAAGATTTCATGTGCTGCTCTTGAATAAATTTCGAATATATTACTGAAAGTCGACTGCGATCTACCATCGAGCGTTGAAGTCGTCTTTGGACTCGTCTCTCAGTACAGAACCGAAGTCGAAGCTGCATTTGTCCACGAGAAATTTAATCAGCTGGCTGCAACAGAAAGAAACATGAAACAGGTCGATAAGAAAAAGTAAAGTAGGACAATTACATTGTTAGAACGATCTTCGACCCACTAGATGTAAATTAGTAGCGACCATTCGTTGCGATGTGGACCTGGCAATCCTAGAATCACGCATGACCCCTTGACTCGAGTTCAATAGTAACTGTTTCAGATGAATAAAAAATTCTGCCTTGCCATGCGTTATTCATGAACCGATGGAAATCGGCCATGTTTTATAGGCAGCGGCTATTTAAATTGAAAATATGTCCAAAAGAAACATTGTGCAACCGCAGTAGAATATTTTTTATTGTCTATTTTATCGCAAAGCTGCGCATGCAGCTATTTTAACGCAGATGGTTACAAATTAGGTCTGGTAAACGTAAAAGTAGAACTTTTCATTAATCCTCATCCGACCCTCGTGTCAATTTGTGTGCCTTTATACTTTTAATAAAGATGTAAATGTTAACTCATCAATTTGACTAAAAAAACATTGAAATTTTTCTAATTTTGCGTCAACGCGGTTTAGCTAGTTCTCTCCAGTTAACGGTTTCGAATCGGTGAAGAAAGGTAAAAGTAGCCATGTTTACCAAGGTTATTATTTATCGTAGAAGAAGAATCGAAAACGCGCGAATTGCTCGCGTAAACACACCGACAAATTTTCGTTCACGCCTGAACCCTGAAGAACTTTCTCTGACGCCGGGCTAGAGATCTGTCCCGATGTATAATTCATGGTCCACGCCTAAAAAGCTGTTTTCTCGGTACTCGTCGCCGCTATTCGACGCTAGTCGAGGATAGCGTCCGCTGCATCTCGATCAGGAACCGTTTCCTGTCTGGGGACTTTCTAATAGTCAACAGAATTATGAATACATAGTCATTTTTGGTAAACTTCCGTATTCTTCGATAGCGGTCCTTGAACAGGACTTACATCGTTTGTTTTACTCTGAAGACTGTTTAACGCCGTATAAAATTATTAGCAACACGATTCAAAGAAATTCGACACGATCACGGAAACGATGTTGAATTAAAGTTACCGGGAAACAACAAACAATACGAGGTCTTATCGTTTCCTGTTATGCGTCTGCTCTTTGTTTACGCAATTGCATTGTGAAGGCATTGTCAAGAAGCGACGAATGCTCGAGACCCGACGTTGCTACCAAATTCTCAAGTATTTAAATTCTTCAAGTTTCAACTACATAGAAATAGCTGTGGGTATTCAACGTTTCTCTCGCGACTGTTCGAAATTCTTCTATAATAATTGTGATTAAAGTAACGGGTGATGGACTATATTCAAAGCTTCAGAAACTAATTGCCGAAGTCACGAAATAGTCCGTCTCTGTTCTATACATATACTTGCCCTGTGAACTTAAGAGAAAGTCTATATTTTTAATCTACCAGACATCGCGGCACAGTTCGCGATGCACATGTTTATCTAGAAACGTTTTCTTCTTTTTTGTTTTAACGATGCAGGAATGTTACGGACAATGCGTGTCGTTCGGTTATAGATCAGATGGGAGTGTTCGAACGCGTGCGATAGTCGGTGATAAGACGGTTCTGAATAGTTAATGATAGTATATCGCGTGAGGCAGATGGAGGCCACTTTAAACTATTATGATTAGTATCTCTGACACTCGAACTGCGGGAAGTCAGTGCGTGTACAGGGTGTTCCAAGTTTAGCTGCTCGATAAAATTTTATAACTGTAGCCGATAACATAAAACCGAGTTTTAGCGAATATCTTGGATATTGAAATATTTAATATCGAATATTTGAATCGCTCTGATAGAATAAAAGAATCATCGAGTCATCGCCAGCAGGTAAAGACGGAAAAGGAAACGGAAAGCCGCAGGTGCATGACGATCATTTACTACGATAAATTCTGGATCGTTCCACGGATCGATGAAACAGCAGGACTATCGATCGCAATGGGTCCGATAATTATCTAGCAGGGCATGACCGCATCAAGGCCACGGTCACGCTACGATGATTAAAGAATTAACCGTATCGGAACCGACGTAACAGTCTTATTCAGGTCGCCATTAATCTTTACGTAACCGAGAATCGCTTTCGGCTCAAGATTCCTCGCAGACATCTACAGAACGATCCCAAAACTCGATCTTTCTACATATCGAAGCGAACGATGATCATCTACATCTACGCCGCCGACGCACCGCGAGATCTCAGTCATTAATCTCTCTTTCAAAACATGAATAAAGCGATCAGTGCAACGGGGTACGAAGTGAATCGATGCTGAATAAATTAGTATATGTTTAAGGTCAAGCTTCAGCATCGCACCAAGGACTCCTCCCACGTCGAACAATTAAATGGTACACCGCGTGTGCGAGGAAAGTATTCGAACCGAACCAAGTACGATACAATGTAATTCTTGTTACAATTAATTCAGGTACAGTGAATAATCTCTTTAATCGAAAGCTGTATGCAATTTAAGATATTGATCATCGATACTGCCCAACTATGTATCCTTCTGGATCCAGCTCATATCCCGGATAAAAATGCATATTAATCGAACCGTTAAATATAAAAATCATTAATCTCAATCGAGATCTTTCCATTTTACCACACATTGCTCAACTGTATACCCAACGAACGCGCCACTTTCTAATTTCAATTTACTTCTTCGACGAAAACGCATATTAATTGCGAAAAGTCGTTTATCACTGCCTGTGAATAAACCGTTTATAGGATAATATCGTTCGTACCATTAGCTTTTGTGCATGTCCCTTCTTTGTTATTAGACGAGTAGTCTTTTATCTTTCTCTATTTTTGTAAACACTTGTGTAGAATTTCAGAAGCAGTAAGTTTATGAAACTTCCGGTTTCGAGAACAGCATCAATTTGCTGTTCGCTTCGCGAAGCTGCAAAGGTACAATCTGCGGGTGACAGCAGTTTGATCATGTCGGTCTCCTTTCATCTTGCACAACTTGCTCCCGATTGAACCTCTGCAACCCGCCTATACAACTTTCCTCATCCGGTGGCGATAGAAAAAAAAGATGATAACAACCACGCGATTGTACACGCCTTTTTCTACAAAAAAAAAGGAGAAAGAATAAAATGATTCGTCGTTATGTGTCACTTAGGCGCTCGCGAACAAAACGCTCCCGCGTCGCGTCGCAAATCTATGATGTCAGATTTATTATCGCATTTGCATGATAATGCCACGGCTCTTAACAGCCACGGGAGAGTGAAGCGATATCTCTCCAAGGTGTCGGTGCGTATTGTCCGTTCTCGCAGAGTAATCGTAATAAAAAAATGCTACCATTCGTTGTAATACGCGGAATTGTTATGCAGATCGAGCTATAAATTCGTTTCGCCTTCAACGGAGTGCCCGGTGTTAATAACAAACTGCTGACAGTAATGTGAATTACAATTTTTGCTATGTAATTTACGAAACGGGGGTCGCCTCTGTTTCTCTTTGTCGTCTACTTCGTTCTTTCGTATCGATTGTCCGACGAACAAACGTTTTCGAAAATTAGAATCATTCGTTTTTTAGACTCGAATCATCTTCTTTTATCGCGACTACATACTTGTTTCAAATCTCATCTATCTATATGAATAAAGATTAAATGCTGTTCGTAATTTAAAAAAAAAAATGTAATAGTCCAAATAAGGTTTTTAGAGAAAAAAGAATTGGGAAAGTCTCCCGGAAAAATGGGAAATTCGGGGAAAAATGAAAGTGCTATTTTCTATGGGATTTTTGTATGAACTCGAGACGATCAGAAACAAATTTATTAAAATTTCAACAGGACAACAAGTCTTCCGGGTCAGCTGGTAAACGAATACAATACAAATTCGAGAAAGCTCGGCAATTTGCCACGAGCGGCGCGAATCGAGTGCAAAATTATGAATCGACGGGGGTTTCCAAAAAACGACCTCGTTCACCGGGAATTCAGAAAAATACGGTTCATTGTCCTGTCATTAATATTCTCAATGGCGCCGGTGAAACAGTCGCCGCATACAAATGCTGCATTTCGAGACGGATTTTGGGAAAGTCCCGAAATCGTGATCGCGGAAGTGTTCTAGTTCGGGGCCGCGTTCGTGAAAGTCTGCTTAATGGAACTTCGTGAACGTTCACGTTCCGGTACATAAAAATTGATTTGCTCAAGTAGAGAGAAACAATCTACGTGATTATTAATTAAATTTAAAAATTTAGTGTTTATCGTGTTCTTATATTAATTATTTAGCCACAGGAAGGGTTCGAGCGGTGCCAATGAAGAAGGCCGTCGGGTTTTTCTGGAACGTCGCGTCGGACCCGTGTAACAAGAGTATGGCGTTTGTTCTGCTCGTTTTTGCTTGTTACGCTTAAACTGAATGAAACGAGTTTCTTACCGGGGATAATGATCGGGGCTCTCGCAGAACGTCTGGCCCGGCTTCGCGCAATTAGGCGTATGTCCTGGTGGCGCAGGAACAAAAGGCTCGAATTGTGGTCGTCCTGGACATCCGTATTCGATGCACGGCTGACTGTGAGCGTTCGCCAAGGATAGCTGAAATCGAATTCGTTCTTTGTGTAAAAATCTCCACTTCAAATTACACTATCTTATTACTAGAAACAGGATAACCGCATTTTTAACTCGTTACCATTTTCTTTGCAATCACAGCGATTGAATTTTAATGCTTAAGTAAACGTTGATTACAAACGAATTAAAATTTCCTTTAAAATAGGAAAAAGGGTTGAAGGATATTGTAAAAATTTTGTACCGAGCTCCTTCCATTTTTTCCACGCGAGCGTCTTCCAATTTCCTAACTGGATATCGAAATGGATAATGGTTTTATTATAGGGCAATAAAGTTAGTGCAAGTAGATCGCAGCGATATACGTAATTAGAGCGGTATTTCTACAAAATTTTCCTCAAAGATTATTAGGAGAAATCTCTGGCCGGTTGCGGAATCCGAGTGATTCATGCTCCTTTGAGGCGGTTTCAATGTGCTGCGCCTAATGCGTCCACTATTATTTGTAATATTAAATTCAGGATTTTAATAAGAAATTCAGGCATTTCATTTTAGAATGGTGTATCCGTGCGATCCGTTCAGAAAAATCGCATGCTCCAACGACATTGAGCAATAGATTGCGAGATATCGGGATAAAGATCGCGAAACAAATGGAGAAGCCGCGTTCGTCGCGAGCTATCGAGATGAGTAGTGAAGAAAATAAGCAATAAGGCGTCTGCCGCACGGATCTGTTCCCATCGGCCTGTTTCCGAATCTGGAATTTTGAAACGGACGATCCTTATCTGACCCCGGTCGTTAACACGGATTTAAGTCTGACGTAATATCCTGGTGCAACGGCGTTTAACTGCTTTCTTATGCCACTTTCAATTGACTCATCCGTATGACACAGCCTAGCCGGCGCGGCACCGTGTTTCATCGGATCACGACGGAAATCACTCGTGTACCGAGAAATCGCTTTCGTTCTGATGATTCGCGACATGGTGAAACCGCGTCATCGTTCGTGCGCCAGAAATCCTCACTGAAAACCCATTGCTCTATCTTTCAAACCGAAATAACACCAATTTTTTTTTCAAGAAGTAAATCTGCTATATCATTTACAACTTGATCTTCATTTCGCACAATAATCGGCAATTCGATTACAAGTGCATCGAGAAAAATTGAAGAGTTAAGAACGCATCAGGGACGGCGCGGCGCGGCGCGAGTACCAAAGGCAATCCGTATCTTTTTACAGCGTTGCAAATTGAATTCCGGCTCCGATGAAGATCTCGTAGCGGCCGATCATTAATTACGGATGATCTTACATCAGTGGTTACGAAGAATTTAGCTCAGCTTTCACGGTGTGCACGAAACACAACGTTCGTCTCATCGGGTTTCGTGTCGCCGTTAGTCACGTGTGCGACCATTAAAAACGGCGCGTCCCTGTTTGTTTTGTAGACACGCGTCTTCAAAAGAAGAGAGAGAGAAGCTGCACTTTCACGCACGATTCGTAGACGTAGAAGACACGCGCGCCGAGTTGCGAATTAGAAACGTCGTTTAGACGCTTCCGTGAATTTTTACGCGGTCTCGTTTCGCGTGCCGCGTTTCTTGCCGCAACGAGACGATTCCTGTGGCAACCGTTCCGTTCGAGACCGTCTTGATCCTACTGCGTGTTTGGTCATTCAGCATCTAATGACCTTTTAATGTCTCTATAACGCGGCATTTTATTGCCGAGATAGAAAATTGTTACACTCGCTGTATACTGGCCCGACTAAGCTGCCGTTTATACGGATTAGAAAAGTGACGAGTCTTTTATTGCGGTCTCGTACTTTGAAATTACAACGCGCGGATTTCGAAACCGATTTTAACGGGGAACGAAACATTATGCCTATACTTCTGTGGTATAGAAACAGGATTTTCAATAACACATTCGATTGAAACTCTTGTTCCATTATTTCTTTTTCGTATAATCGCTATTGAGAAAGCGAAGAAGCTTAACCCAGACGTCATTTGCTAAACTAATTTTCCCAGCCTTAGAGACAAATTATTCTGATTTAAAGTGTGTGCGTGAGTGCGTGCGCGTGTGTGTGTGTGATCAGTAGACTGTGGATCTTTATGCAAAATAAAAAATGTTCGCATCGATTGCAGGACACAGGAGCCAAATTCCTTTCTTCTTTTAATTATCCTATTAAGCTGAATCGAATGCATCGATGTCCTTAAATATTTTTAACGCGTCCACTGCTTGAAATTGTACGTGCCGATTTTTCTCATAAATGCATCAAATCCGGAGTCTAGCGATGCTCCCAACTGTATGCGGCGTTTCCTTTAATTACAGAGATGATCGAACAGTTGGATACCGCGTCGAGCCGTAAAGGGAAACGCATTAATCAAAAATATCGTGTCGATGGATCACTTACGATTATCAACAGGTCCAAGAGAGGCCTCATTTCGGGTTGGTAACGTGCCATTCGTCGAGAGCAACAGGATACTTTTGACGGACAGAGTTGACCAGGGCTGTCGCTACGTTTCTCGTAATCGTAATCGTGGATCTCGATCGGCACCTCGCAGAAAACACCGTTCGCGGGGCAGGTGTTTCTTTGGGAACGTAACGGCTAAATCACATAATTGTCGTTGCGTGAGTCTCGTCGAAGGAATCCACGGTGACACGAGAAACGGGGAAACGCGTGCCGGTAACCGTGATAGAGGATGCGCCTAGCAGCGAGCTGTATGGATCGCGGAAACGCTGACACGTAATCATCGAGTCGCTCGTGTGTTGACAGGTATTGTTCCCCCGCGGCTGGATAATGATCCGTCTCCTCCAGCGGCCGGTTAACTTTAGCTTCCCGCCGGTAAACTGTGTGAATCGAGAAACAATTAAACAATGCTCCACTGATAAGCGGTTCGAGCGTTGGAACCCGAGAAGAAGAAGAAAAAAAAGAGACTTCAGAGTTACACGGTAACGTGTTGTTCACCCAGGATTATTACAGGCATCGTTCGATGAAACTCGTTGATAGCCTGCCGCCGCGCAGGGAAATTTCTAAGGAACATCGGCCAAGTGTGAAACCATTGTTGTTCACCACTTTCGGAAAACGAGTTAGCACCGGATACTATCGTGGTCTAACGCTATTAGGAATTCTATGCTCCCGCGTTTCCATACTTCTACCGCCTCGTTTCCGTGATAATGTCAGTTTTATGATGATAGACTCTCTTCTGATAAGTATATAAGTCACCGGACACTTATTCCAACTTGGATGCAGACGATTTTTTCTTATCAAAGGATAACTATATTAAGTTTTTCTAACATAGAAAACATCAAAATCGAATCTGACCAAGAATATCCTATATTTTCCCAGAGCTGTCCAATCATCCCGCAATTTCTCAATCTTTTTTTCCAACATTTATATTTAGAAATACATCTAATCAAAATGAAACAATGAAATCAAGCTCGGTGATTTATGAACAGGAGTGGCTAAACAACAATGACATTAATCAGTGAAAAGAAAAGGTAAAAATGCTAGAGTCCTGAAACCCGGAACTCTGGAGGGTAGGTTCATCCCCTAAGCGCGAATGTAGGTCGTTCTAAGCGCGTGTACGAAGTTTCACAAACGACTTGTGTCACACTTGGCTGATGCGGCCAGCAAGATTATCGATATGAAACGTTTTAGGAAATCGCTACCGCGAGACTGTGCGTTTACCTGGAGACTTTGGATTTCGAGAAACGAGGTAGACACTTGCTATTACTTCCTGTAGCTTCACGATTGAAAGAAAGATTTACGACGCGAAAGGGTGCGCGCGTTTCGTCGGCGCATTTTCACAGTAAAGGGTGGAAGAAGCGACTCTGTTCGCGGGTAGGTATTTTTTCGAGCACTGCTTTATGACACTGACGGACCGTGGAGCTGCGATTGCATCGGCTACCTTGGTCACCCGGCACTCTGTCACTAGCTTGTATTTCTGCTCTGTCGGGTTCGGGCTCTGTCAGAGTTAGTCCGGCGCTATTTTACGCGCGGCGATCTTACCTATAGCAACGTGGGTACAGGGCCGTTCCTACCGGGCGTGCAGTGCGTGCCCGCACGCAGCGGCCGATTTTAGGGGGCGGCCGACTACGATCGAAAATAAGACAGCGCAAAGCCAACTGCCAAGGGAAATCGTTGATAGCTCATTTTTCACCCTCGGTTTGTCCGTTTATATACAGAAATTAATACGGTTCCGGGAATTATTGTATATGCATATTTTTCCGGATCCCGTATCCGCGGGTCCGTTACATTGTACCGCGCGGTATCTTTAGATATCAAATTAAAGACAGAACCACGGCCCTGTTTCGCCGACACGATCATCCCATTTAGATGTATTTTCGGTTTCAAATTTTTCGACGAGCTGCCGAACTCAGTCAGTCTAAACCTAGCCTTGGAGGAGAGAATATTGATTAAATATTGTTCGAAAAATTAATATCAGTTTCTCTTTAAAAATACATACCTTGCTTCCCAAAAACAACACCGTTCCACTATTCTCGCAAATTCGTCACTATTCACAAAATGTCTGAGAGAAAGACAAAGCGGTCGTCTGATGCATTCTATCGACATCGAAAGAAGAGGAAGACTGAAGAAAGAGAAGAATTGAGAGGTGCCTTGGATAAATTTGTAATACCTCAAATAAATATATCAAATATTTCTTCTCATTGTCAGGAAGGGGGGCTGTACACCTAGGAACGGCCCTGCGTGGGTACTCGTATCTATACCCGCACCCGCGTCCGTACCCCTTCCTCGTGGACCCGTGCACGAGTTCCGATCTAGGGGGTACCCGGGTGGGGTACTCGCGATATACTTTCACCGGCGTCCGTGGTCCGAGTACTGTCCGGTCGACCTTACACGTTCACGAAACCCGATTAACTTTTAATTACTCGCATACAGTCCACTTGTAATCCGAAAACTTTAAACTTGGTGTTTCAAGCATGAACAAAGGTGTCGTCGTCTACACAAACAAAATATATTTTATTAAATAAACATTTATGTTGGAGGATAAGTGGTGAGCGAATAAACCGAAGGTTGACAGTCATTTTCCTGAAACATGTCGTCAGAACAAGATCATTGAAATCATGTTACCTGGAAGGCCGACTGCTCGTTGTTTCTTGTCATCTCGTTTGTCAATCAGCAACTGCAGCCTGATCGATAATTGACGCCATCATGACAGTTGACGCCACCGTGGCGTCATGCGAATCCGAGGTGAATGTCCGATGATGCCACATTGTGGAATTGTTTCTACAGATTCGCGGTTCTCACAGAAGACTGGTATAGTTTGTTCCTTGATAACAGTAGTTTGTACAATTGTTATTGTCATTCCTGGAGAACGCTTCCGGTTCCAATGTATAGGATTTAAATCAGGATCCAAGTATCCCTAATAAATACTATTTTGTTGCTGGGGCTTTTGCAGCGAGGGGCAAATAAAATATGAAATCAAGTTCTAGTACAAATGTTATTATAAAAGTTTGAAAAGGAATTTCACAAATGCTAGTGATATTATTTTCTGTTCTATCAAGTATAGACACGTTAAATTTCTACTTTATCAGTATTGCAAAACGACAGAATGGTTTGTCTACCAGTTTGAGCATTTTGCCAGTAGAAGCAACCCTGGAGTCTTTATGTAGGTCACCGATGAGTCCTGAAGGACCCGGAGAACGTCCTTGCTTTTCCTTCCTTCCTCTACATTCCTATTCCTCTTCCTCATTTTGTTCCCAACACTCATGCATCACTAGAATTTAGATCTTGCAATCCCGCAGGACCTGCGTCATATTCTGGTCCCGCATTTCTTAAACAGGTTTTACGAAGATGAATTACACGTCCATAAATCGCCAGACACTTCCTTATTTTCGACAAAATGGCAATGAAAGAATAGAGGCTTCCAACTTGATTTTATAAAGGAAAACAGAAGAAGAAGAAGAGAACCTCACCTCTTCTTCCTAAATCCCTCTTCCCTTTCCCTCCCTGCCTCTTAAAATTAGAAAAACGGTGTCGGGTGATAAAACGCAGCAGGATTGTTGTATGTAGAAATTTTATATTTCTTAGAACTGCTACGACTAACAACAAACCGTATATTCATTCGAATGTCTTCACTGATATTCGTCATTCGACAGTACCGGTTAGGGTCAAGCACATTCACCGTGATTTCAAAATCCCAATCCCCTTCTTATCGATAAACCTTATTAGCGGCGGTTAAATTGCGTGCTTAAATAGTTTAATCCGCACTGAAGAGGATCGCAATTGAAAGGATCGTCCTATTTCACTTTTTTGTTAATAGGCTCGCAACATTGTACCGATGCACTCACAATTCGTAACGAAAGAAATTCACACAATTGGGGGAACATGTTGGTAACGTGTACAGTACCGGAGCCAATGGTAAAAAATTTGTTTCTTATGTTCACGTTCTTATTCCACGATCTAACACCTAGCTTATCTATTAAATTAACGTTAGTTGAATCGTCGGTGATCGAACGTAGTTCTTCGTATGACTAAAGTCTCCAGTCTAGAGTCACACAATGGAGAGAGGCACTGTCCTAATTGAAACAACTGAAATGTTATTATTTCGCCTCCTGAATATAAACCTTCTCCGTCCGTTTCAGATGGTTTTCAAAGCATGTATGTTCAAAGATTTCGTTATCAAGAACTCCAATGAATCATTGAGATTCGCTGGCGTTTCGTAATGTTAATATATTCACGAAAAGTATTTTAGACACTGTACAAGTCTCTATGTTCGTACAGTTCTTGGTTCCATTTCCATATGCTAATTTTTGTATGCGCGCGAAAATAATGTCCAGCATAATTGAGCAATATTACATAGTTGGTTGCTTCGAGTGAGAATTGTGAATCTAAAATTGCAATAATCGAAACCTGCACGGTTATTTTACATGATACGAAAATTGTGACTCATAGGACGAACAATATATTTGATTGAATAATTGGCGAACAGTGTGTTTTGTAAGGATGGCGGGTGAGCCATCGCAGGACTCGATTTTTTTAATATTCGCGTTGAACGAATAAACTAAGGAGAAAGATAT
Source organism: Lasioglossum zephyrum (assembly GCA_028455615.1). Classification (NCBI taxonomy): domain Eukaryota; kingdom Metazoa; phylum Arthropoda; class Insecta; order Hymenoptera; family Halictidae; genus Lasioglossum; species Lasioglossum zephyrum. The sequence continues at coordinate 1,956,760 of CM052333.1, read as the reverse complement.
TGCCATATTTGATCGAATATTCGACGATTTGTCTTACGCAAACGAGAACGTTTCTTATTCACTTTGTTAATTTTATTGTAATATTCGTAATCGTTGATAAAGTTTTCTTTTTTTAAGTGTCGCGTTTTGCGCGTTATCATTAAATAGTAAATAATTAAAAATATCAAGGGAAGAAGAGTCCTACTTTGTGAAGAGCAGCAGGCATCACTCTGTACGCTCTTATTTAGTTTAATCCCACGACATAGACGTTTACACTAGAGCGTCGTGCTTTAGTCTATCTTCACTGTGGAATAAATTTTTCGTACAAATGCATTAGTACCGACGTAACCGACTGTTCCGCACATTATACCCAAGGCAAGGCTGAATAATGCCATGTAACCAAAGTAAAATGCTGTCTGGAAGAGACCGTACATTCTGAAAATGAAAACACACGATAAATTAATAAATTCTACTAGCCCATAATTTCAAGACTATCTATAATTAGGAAAACATACTTAGTCTTGAAGAAGAAATAATAAAAGGAGTATATGTAGACGTATCCAGCAGTCGACGCTGCAGCTAAGAAACTTGTCCACTGCCTGTAAGTAGATATTATGTTAAAGGATTCGACTGATTCTCAGTAATTCTCAACTAATTCTTACCATCGATAGTCTTCAGCGTTCAGCAGAAAGTATGTACACACGATAGTAACGCAAACGGTTACTATCATTAGAATAACGAACACTAGTAACATAAAACCATAGACATAATAGATTTTATATGCCCAGAATGAGGTAAAGATGAAGTACCTGAAAGAATGCATCGTTTTAATCGGTTCGTAAACATTTCAATCGATCGGGAGACATACATTTCAATGAATATCGATCCGAATGGTAAAATGCCGCCAAGCATTATGATAACTAGCGGTTCCATGAACCATTTCTTTTCAGGAATAGGTCGTGGTACCGCGTTAATCCTACATGGCGCGTCCGGTGTTCCAGCTAGATTTCGACCTAAGATGGTTCCAACTAATGTTAGAGGTAGTATCACGAATATGCAAATACACGTGACCGCCACCTGAATAAACGAAAATCACTGTTAAAGTAACATCGTACTTTCAGTGTTTATCGGTAGACTATGGATCTTTATGCAAACTCAAAATTATTCCCTTAATGATAATGAATTTTTCATTTCCTCTACTCGATTCTGCTGTAAACGCATCAAGATCCGCAGTCTAGTTGTCAGTAAATAAATCCGAGGAACCAGATACTGTACCATAGATCCGAAAGGTATCGCACGGCTAGCATGATAGTACATGGCGATGAAATTGATAAAGAAAGCAGTGCCACAAACGATAAGAGGTAACATAAAGGCACTGAGAATCATTTGTTTGATCCAAATTCGCCCTCCCATACGAGCGTATAAACCACCTCCGGTGTAACCGTTTATGGGCGACGTAGCAGCGTATACAAAAATTGCCGTAGATAGCATTGAACCCCTTTCGGTGTAAAGCTCTCCAAGAATAGCAAAAATGATAACGCTAAGTACAACAACTGTGACCTACAGAGAAAATAAGGTGTGTCATTCCGCATGTTCATCGGATTCGTTCGATTACCAAAGGTAATTACCTGATAGCCTGCGCCTATTAAAGCCGAGAAAAGCATTGCATGACTGGCTGGTCTAAATACATCCCCGTGAACCTGTTTCCAGCCGTATTCGTCTCCTAAATCTCTTTCCATGTCATCCATCTCTTCGTCCCTGCTATACCTAGCATAATCTTTCCTTAATGTACGCATCAGAATCATTGAGACAAGCCCAACAAGGAAGATTACCATCATGAAGCTATTGAAAATGCTGAACCAGTGAATCTGAAAGGGAATATCGGTCCGTTAAACTGTTAATTTCATTTTAGACTCCGCATGTTTATGCAATTATGGCTTTTGAACATTTTCAAAATATGCTAGGATATAAAGTACAACCTAAATAGGCTACTACCATGGAAAATCAAATTTTATTTGATTCGAGTTTCTTAAAATTCCTCTAGAAAAATTGCGAATTGCGAATTGCATAAAGATCCGCAGTCTAATCAGATTCAATCGACAATACTCATTTCGCTTCTAGCGCAATGTACCCTGTGCTGGAAGAAATTAGGATCCAAGTATTTGTCGAATCTATCTTCAAATTTCACGTTACTCTTCTTCCAGTTCACTTCGTAGCTGAAAGAGATGGCCGCGCCTTGTTCTATCTTAACTTTGTTTTCGCTGGTCAAATTCACGTCGACTATTTGCTTTCCATTGTAGCCTATGTCAAACTTTTTATGTGTCCAAATATGATATGATACCCCTCCGTTACTCTCTTCTGGATCGCCAACAACTCCTAGACAACACAACAAAAGAATCGATCAGTACAACTGTCCAATGATATACTCGAATAAGAAAGCACTGCGAGTTACCCCAGATTGGTAAGTCGTCCATGTACATCTTGTACCAATACTGATTCTTCACTGCATATATGAACGCTTTCTCTTTCTCTTCGTTTAACCTTATCTGGCAATACTCTGTCTTAACAACATCGGCTGCGAACAAGTACAATAGATAATATAATTGAAACGTCTTAAAATATTTAACCCCTTGCCTTACAATATCGTGTCTGATTCGTGCCAAAGATTCTCAACAGATTTTAATAATAGTGAATGTTTCCCATAACCAAAATTAAATTCTATTTGTTTTGATAATGTACAACTATTGGAGAACACATAGGCATACGATAGATACAAGTTTTCTCTTTTCTTAGAGGAAAATACGATCTACAAAAAAGTTCTGATCACTGAAACTATAAAATAAATTGTAGGGCAAGGTGTTAATAGTGTCTATTAATAAGTAATATCGTCGATTACATTTGAATTCGATTTCAAGGCCGCTGAATTTGAGTTCTATGCCCTGTAGTGCCTCGGAGAAGGTTTCGTGATAATGGTTAATGACATTTTTCATGCCTTTACAAAAGTGTAGCGAATAGTATGAATAGGTTTCTTGGCGATTATGATATGGTCCGACTGTACTCATCCATAGGACTACTTCGTCGTTATCCGCATACTGAAAACAGAGAAACATTGTCAGAGTAACAGTTTTTACTGAGAAATATATTGGTGTATATTGATAGACAATCGACAATGGATTGACAGTATTTTCCTTCACGAATAGCGAGTACGTATCAGACATAGAAAATCATGATTACATATTGACCTATTGTGAAGAGATAAGGAAGGAACGACTGCCAACGGGACGGAATGCGTGTTACGTGTCGCGAGTATGTTAAACGCGTGCGAGGAACGGTGTTTGAACTTTGACATTTCGAAAATATGTAATTTCTAAATACTTACGATGTGATTGTGCTCGTCGGGACGGGCAAAGGGGAGTAGGCTAAGCGCCACAAAGTGGAATAACAATCGAGCCCGACACATGTTCATCGTGACGGGAAGGCGCGCTAGGCGCCTTATGCTACTACAGATAGAAATTCAATGATATCTGACAATGAAAACATCCCATAGATTCACAGAATACGGCTAACGTAGCAGAAACACCGGACGGACAGACATCAGTGGACACGTATTAAAATGCAACGATGACACTCTCACAGTAACCGCTAATACCCGCTGGACTCGTAAGCCGTTTTCCTACATCAGATGGCGCTTCATGGTCGTCCTACGGAGAATCTTTATAGAGCCGAAACTCGAGTATTTTTCTTGTTGACAGATTTCCAGTCCGCATGCGTCTGTAAATAGGTCTCTCGAAACGCGGATCAATCTGCTATACCAGAGACAGAGAGTAAATGAGAGTGCTCACGCCCGGGTTTTGGCCGTGCCACTATTGGCTGCACCACAACTCGTAGTCCGGACGAGAACCTACCTCCACGCTCAGTGACTCTCAGTCCGGACAACATCATTTTTGGTCTTGAACAGAACAAAAAGTTTATAATGATTGATTCGTAGCACCAGTAAAATTAATCATCCTGTAGCGACTGATCACGAATAAACTGTGGATCTTTATGCAGAATAAAAATTGAAACTAAAGAGAAATCATATATTATTGGCATCTTGAATTTATCTAACCAATTGTGCAATATATGTATAAAGATCCACAATCTAATCAGGAATCACTACTGGCTGGTAACTCGCTGCTAATTCCTACTTGGTTGATCACGATTAGATGATGGGGATGAATAACAGTACTAAACGCATGTAGGGTAAAGAAAGTCAAATATTATGTATTTTTTTACAGGCTTTCTCTGATACAGTCGTGATTATGAAACAGTTCAACGCTATTATTGTTATTCTTCTGGCCAAGGCTTTCCTATGCCTTGAGACGCGCCCATTCTCGATGGGTCCTGACTGGGATAATGTATCGGAGTTGTTCCTGGAGGGAAAATTGGTGTTGCGGTAGCAGCGGTCATCTGAGGTGGGAACATGAATTGTGGAGCAACCGGTGGTGGAGGTATCATCATTGGTGGTATCATTCCTGGAGTAGTTTGCAGATTGAAGAAATTGTTGCCCATGCTTTCCGGAGGTGGTGGTAAAGCACCAGGCAAACCAGGTACTGGTTCCAGGATTTCTCTGGTCGCCTCTGCTGCTGATACCGTCTGTCTTCCTTGAGAGCGTCCCCATTTGATAGTCAATCTTCTGCCACCTAATATTAGTTTGTTGAATGTCCTTTCTGCTGCTGCTTCCGCCGCGCTTCTTTGCGTGTACTGAATAAAGGCACACTGCTGACGAGGTACCATTGTAACGGAACGTATCTCTCCGTACTGATAAAAATGATCACGCAATTGCTTCTCCGTTAAAACATCTCCCAAATTGCCAATGTATAATGTCGTGATAGATTTGTCCTCGGGTGGGTCGAGCTTCGGCATCGCGGCAGCTCTGCGCATTAGTTTATCCGCGACAGGATCATTCACACCGTAGTAACGATCCTTAATGTTTTGATCCGCTAGCGGATCATCGGGATCTGTCGGCTTCTCGTGTCTGTATGGACATTCTTCGCCTCTCTTACACTCTCCTTTAACCCAGAAGGAACAGATATGCGGCCTATTCCTTTTATAATACGGACTTGTCCTCGCTAGTTTCATTAGTAGATCGCTGGCAGCTGCAGATTTCCCAACAGCTCCAGCCGGCGATGTTGCGTCTATTTTACCAATTTCGCTATCTATGTTTTGTACATAATACTCTTTGTTTACATCTGACCTGGGAAGGTCATCTTTAATTTTTAGCGCAGCGTCGCGCACTTGGATGGGCAAACCGTATTCTAAATCGAGCAAACATGTTTGACAGACATTCTTCAGACGACTACAAGTCTGACAAACTTCAGTTTTCTTGAAACGCATTCTCGCGCCAGGACACCATCTGAATACTGTGAACGGTCGCATACAGATCTTGCATTCCTTTCCATACTTTTCCTTCGTCTGCAACAGAAGTAGAGAGGTTGTTGCTTAATTGTTTCAATGTGCAGCTTTAACATTAATTCTACCAAGCTACGACTCGACAGAGAAATGATATGAAATATATAATTATAAAATCAGAATATGTATCGTAGAATCATAAAAAGAATCATAAAAACACAACTCGTTGTGTTGGATCAGGACGTACATTGTACGTCGTTCGTCCGCGTACGATAGATCGTGAGAACGTACGTTCTTCGGATCGGAAGGGTTAAGAGTGAAAATAATTGTACAATTTGCAAAAATGCACTTACCATACGAATATATGGATTATCGCCAAGACACGTCTGACATAATATTGGGAATTCCTAAAAAGAAATGTTGATTAATTAGAGATTAAATGTTGTTTAATTACACGTGTAGAAGTTTGTTTTGTATTGCTCACAGCATCTTCCCAATTTTGTCTGTTGTAAGTGTTTGTGGTTTTCGACGTAGCCATTTTATTAGATGAGTATGCGTCAACAAAGTAGCCAAACACAGAGGAAATATAACGACCGAACAGAATCACTGCCACTGACGGACTAACGATGTGACGATGCACTCGACGAAGGAAAGGAGTAAAAGTGGGGGAAATTCGGATTTACATTCATGAAGGATTAAGGTGGCTACGCAACGAATACGGTTCCATAGATGGCTCTGCATTCGTCTATTCTCTTCCATCTTGTTCATAGCAAATCTATGGTCGAGATCAGGCAAGTCAGTAACGTAAAAATGTAGCCAAAATGGAGTACCTTGATCACCCCGCCTAACTTCGCAAAATTTGTTATGATTTGACTTTGAAATATGAATGTATAACATGCTTGTGTTGTATTAAAATTCCTTATGTATGTACACATAATATATAAAATATAAGCTTTTTAACTCTTCCGGTACTTTCCTGCCAGTAATACTACCCCACAGTTTTCCCCCACAAACTTGGGACATGGACACGTCCCTGTTTTTGTCGAGACAGCCAATGAGGTGAAAGGAAGTTCAAATTCAAACGAAAGCTGGTCGAAATGTCGGAACGCTTTTTCAAGTGACGGTTACGATCAACTATGGTATAAGAGTATCAGCGTCAGTCATCACTATTTCATGATTCGATTAAAGTGGGTAATTAAATCAACGCGACAATGTCTGATAGTATTAAGGTTGCGATTAAGGTGAGACCGTTGATTAAACGGGAAAAGGACGATAATCTGTCACCACAATGGAAAGTTCAAGGAAACACAATTGTGTTGACGGATTCGGAGCTAAAGAAACGCGGAGATGGTGGATATTCTTTCGGTATTTACCAATTACTTTTTAATCCGTCCAACGTTTCGTAATGGTTCTCGTACAAACCTTTTGTTACATGTCCTAATGTTTTCTCTTGCAAATTTACAGATCACATTTTTGACATGGATGCATCGAATGAAGATGTATTCGATATAGTAAGGCCCATTGTTGATGCTGCTGTGAACGGATTCAATGGTACTGTGTTTGCTTATGGTCAGACAAGTTCCGGCAAAACGTACACAATGATGGGCACCAGAGACGAACCAGGGATCGTACCATTAGCTATTGAACACATGTTCAATGCTATGACGAACACAGCTGGTCGAGAATTCTTATTAAGGTTTGTACGGAATTAATGAGACGATCGTATAAGTTTAAAATAATATGCAATGGTTAAATTTGAACCTTTCGCGGAATTAAACATTTTTTCAGATCTAGAATATTTCCATTCCCTATGATTATTGAAGTTTGACGGATCTGAAATTGGTATAATACCTCTTATAATACCTAATTGTTTAGTAACTGATTATACACCAATACATTTAGTAATGTAAACAATATTTTGAATGATGTTATAGCAATTTTTAGTAGTGCCTTTCAGAGGGGACAACCAAGTGCAAAGGGTTAAAGAATACAGATTTATTAATCGATTGTGTAGTCACCGTTCTTCTCTAATCGTAGAAAAGAATCTTGTCATAGTTAATGAGAAGACGGATTAATTGTAGAAAAGCAAATTTCAATCTAACAATTGCCATATAAAATCATTATCTTCTAGAGTGTCGTACTTGGAGATTTACAAAGAGAAAGTCAATGATTTATTAAATAAAACTGGCATCGACCTGAAGTTGAAAGAAGACGCCAATGGTCAAGTGTTTGTGCAATGCAAAGAAGAAGTCACCAACAGTCCAGAAAACATGATATCACTAATGAAGAAGGGAGACAAGAACAGGAGGACGGGAGAGACCAATATGAACGAGCGGAGCAGTAGAAGTCACACAATATTTAGAATTGTAAGTGAACGTCGAACATTACTGTGTCGTGTATGACTGTATTACAATGTTTAATATACGTTTTCTGCAGACAATCGAGAGTAGAGAGGCCTCGGGTGATTCGAACAGTGTGATTAAAGTTTCCCAGTTGAATTTAGTGGATTTGGCTGGGTCCGAGAGGGCACGACAGACAGGAGCAACCGGCGAGAGGTTCAAGGAGGGTCTGCATATCAATTTGTCTTTGTCAACGTTGGGCTTGGTGATCAAGCAGTTGAGCGAATACCAAGATGGCCAGAAATACGTGAACTTCCGTGACAGTAAACTGACGAGGTTGTTACAGAATTCTCTGGGCGGCAACGCTATGACGACCATAATCTGCGCCGTGACTCCGGCCGCTGTAGACGAGACGCAATGCACTCTATCGTTTGCGTACCGTGCGAAAAGCGTGAAGAACAAGCCAGAAGTGAACGAGGTGATGTCGGATGGGGTGCTTCTGAAACGTTACGCGAAACAAATCTCGAAACTGCAAACGGAACTGCAGAAAATGAAGCAGGAGAACCGAGTGGCGGAAGTCGAGGAGATGGAGTCGAAGTTACAAGAGAAGGAGCGGGTGAATCAGTTGTTGGAGGAACGTATAGAGTTGCTGAAGACTCGGATCGTCTCCGGGGATACCATCAGCGAGGAGGACTCGTTCAAGAAAAAGGCGAAAAGAAGGCAAACGTGGGGCGGTCCGGGGATGGCGAATTTTCGGCCTGCTTTTCAGCCGACGCAGGACTTGCCGACTATCAAAGAGGTATCCTTCGAGAAGCCCCGTAGGAAGAGCATCATTCAATCTGTTGATTTGATGAATCAAACCTTTCAAACGGCTTTCACGGATTTCGAGCTGGAGCTGTTCAAGAGCGAGTGCGATCGAGTGAATGAAGAGGAGAACGACACCGATAGCGATAGCGAATTATTCGTGAAGAAACACAAGCATCGCGTCACATTCAGGGATGAAGTGTTTACTATCAAGTCGGATAGGCTAAGTGGAACGCCGGAGAGATCGAATCGCAACGCAGCGAGTCAGACGATCAGCTGCCTAGCTTCGCCCTCGACGCCGAAGCACATTCTGCGGCACTGCATCAACCAATTGACGAGAGAGTTCGTGGAGCTTCGCCAGTTCACAACGCTAGAGAAGCAGCTTTTAGACCGGGAAGGTAGCGTGCTAGAATACGCACCGGACGTGAAGGAACGGCTAGGGAGTTTGAACCTCGCGGAAGAGACGGACACGGAGCGCGTGATCGCTGAATTATGCTCGAAACTTGACGAGCTCGAGAAACAGAATATCTTGGAGAAAGAGTCTAGTCGAAAAGCAACGAAACAGTTCACGGAAGTGGAGAGGCAAATGAAAAACATCACCTCTGAAAGAGATGAATTCGAGTATATAAGCGGCGAACTGCGCGCGGAACTGAAGAAGAAGACCGCCGAGCTAGAGCTGAAGAATATGTCCGAGGAAAGCGTGAAAGAGGTGGAGGCGAAGAAGATCATCGAACTGGAGAGGAAGCTGAAGGACGTTACTCTGGAATACACTGAATTGCGTGGCGAATCGACTAAGAGGATCGCAGAATTGCAGAAGGAGGTCGATAACATCGTCTCCGAGAGGAAAGAGTTCGAGCTTATACGCCGTGAGCTGTGTACCCAGCTGTCCATTAAGTCTTTGGAGTTGGACAAGCTGAAGAACGATCCGGTAACCGCGAACGGCGAAATGAAATTTGAAATTCAACAACTGGAGAAGCGGAACGCGGAGATCGCGACCGAGAAGGCGGTTATGGAGCAAGCTATCGTCGATGTGCGAGCAGAATTGAGTCGAGAGCGAACAGCGCACGAAGAAACTGTCGGAAGAGTTTCTGAATTGCAGAAGCAAGTCGATGATCTCGCTTCAAAAGGGAACCAGCTTGAAAATGAGAACGTTGAATTGAACGCGCGATTGGACCAAAATATCCTCGATTTTGAGTCGAAGATTGCAGCGGAGCAAATCGCGAGGCAGGAAGCTGCGACGAGAAACGCTGAGTTGAAGGAGCAACTTGAGAGTTTAATCGTTGAGAAGCAACAACTGGAAGCCAGCAACGCTGAACTGAGCAAAACAGTTTCCGAATTCGAGTTAGCTATTAAATCTGAGCACGTCGCGCGACAGGAAACGGTTGAGAAGCTCTCTGTATTGCAGAAGGAAGTCGAGAGTGTAACATCGGAGAAGAATGCACTGAAAGAGGCGCTGCAATTAAAGACAACCGAATTAGAATCGAGAATCGCGCTGCACCAGAACGTGGCGCAGATTGAACAGACTAAACGCACATCGGCTGAGAGCGAGCTCGATCGCGTAAACATTGAACTGCGTGCTGAGCTGGCCGAGAAGTCTTCCGAGTTGGAGGCAAAAGTGGCAGAGCTAGCCGAAAGTAAGAAATCGATTGAGAAGCTGGCTGAGCTGGAAGGCTGTGTCAGAAGGATAACATCCGAGAAGGACGAGCTGCTACGCGACAATGCCGAGTTGCGTACTGGACAAACCGAAGTTCATCAATTACTGGAGAAGATCTCTGATCTACAGAAACAGGTTGAAAGTAGGATAACCGAGAAGAACGAATTGGAAAGCATTAACACCGAACTACGATCCGAGTTGGGCCAGAGAATTACCGAATTGTCGGCCATGGTCGCGGCGAAGCAGATTGAGTGCCAGAACGCGATGGAGAGAGTCTCTGAACTAGAGAAACAACTTGAAAGCAACATTTCCGAGAAGGTTGAAGCGGAACACCTCAATGACGAGTTGAAACAGAAGGTATCCGAACTGGAAGCCAAAACGACGGAACAAATGGAAGCGACATTAGAGGTGGAGAGTAAAATTGAAAGTTTGAAGTCCGAGAAAGCCGAACTGCATCGCGTTATCGCTGAGATGAGCGAAGAGAAGTCGAAATTACAGATAGCGATGTGGAAATTCGGTGAGTTAGAAACACAGATAGAGACTGTAATTCGCGAAAAGAAGGAGCTTGAGCAAACCAACTCCCAATTGCTCGAGAGATTGAATACAATAATTACAGCCAAGTCAGAGCTGAAAAAGGATGATACTCTCGTCAGCGAGGACGGTAACTGCTCTGTGAATCAGAGTACGAACGACTGTCAATTGGACAATCAATCTTTTCTGTCCCTTTCGAAACGATATAACGACAGCACCTTCGACACATCGGCTCTGATGCTGAGCACGGAGAAGAGTCAGCTGGAAGAGAGTCTGCACTTGAAGAATCAGGAATTGAACGAGATCAAATCGGACGTTCAGAGTTTGATGCAGGACATAGAGAATCTGGAGAGGACTATCTATCTGCTGACGACCGAGAACATGGAGATGGCCGAGAAATTGACCGTCGAGCACGAGAACGCGAAACAGGCGGAGGCGAATCTTCAGAGAACGATCGACGAATTATACGGCCGCATCTCCGACGTGACGAACCAGAAGATCACATTGGAGAGTAACTTGGCTGCTCTGAACGATCAATTTGAGTCGATGCGTGCGAGAGGGGCATCGTTGGAAGCCACCAGCAACGAGGACGAACCTTTCGCGTCCTACAAGAATAAAATCGACAAGCTGACGTCGGAGAACATCGAGCTGTCGACTTTGATAGCCGAGAAGAACAAGGAGCTGGAGAGCATCAAGGAGAGTAAATCGCTTTTGTTCGATCACGAATGTATGTACAAGGAGAATGCGGTTGCTCTCGCGGAGAAGAACGAATGTTTGCGGGCAGAGAACGATGAGCTCTCCACCGACTTGATGGACAAGATCGAAGAGATCGACGAGCTGAAGCAGCAGTGCGAGATCTTCAGGAAAAAGATGGAAGAGTTCTTGCTGGCGAACGAAGTTTCCACCGAGGGAGAAGCGAGTGATCTACGATCGCAGAATAGTATGCTGAAGGCCGAAATCGTGGAACTGAAGATAAAGGTGACCACACTGTCTGAAGAGAACACGAAATTCTCGAACGATCTGCTGCAGACCATCGAAGACCTCGAGAGTTCACGCAACGAGAAGTTCGACGACGGCGCGGAGACGTCGTGCAAGGAATCTCTTCAGGGAGAGAACCACGAGGCTCCGACATTTGTCGACAAGGTGGCAACGTTGCAGGAGAAGGTGAACCAATTGACTCGTTTGAACAAAAAGCTGAGCGACCTAAAGCTGACGTCTTGCAACCAGTGCTCCCACCTAAAGAACCTGAACGAGAGTCGAAGGACTCTGAAGCTGGAAGCAAAATCGCTCAACCAGAAGCTTGAAGATCTTCAGAGGAAGTTTGATCGGAAGTGCGAAGATACCGAAATCCTGAAGAGCAAGATCAACCAGGAGTTGAACACGAGCGGTAACGAACTGACTTTGAACGTGAGCTTCGTCGACGAAATGAACGTGAGCTTCGTCGAGGAGAGGGTGCGGACGTTGAACGACGAGCTGCAGACGCTAAAGGTGGATCACGAGAAACTGACGGTCCAGTACGAGGACAAATGCAGCGAACTCGAACAGATGCGTAGCAACGCGCACATAGATCAGTCATCAGGTCTCGACTCTACCCCGAAGAAACGATCTGAGAAGAATAGCTTCAGAGTGGTTCAGATACAGAGTCACATCGACCAACTGAAGACCGACATAGACGAGATGAGGAAGAACAGCACGAACTTCGGCGCCACGTTGAACCAATTCAGAGCCGAGAAGGCGAGCTTGTTGGAAAAGATCGACGGCTTGAGAGCCAGCAACGAGGAACTTGAGCAGAAGTTGTCCACGAACGAGAATATCACGGCGGAGAAGATACAAATTCTGGAGAACGAGTTGGCGAACATGAGCAAGGAACTGGAACTGCTCTCCAATCGTGAGAAGACGCTTGAGAGTCAGAGGTTGACTTCAGAAATGGAGCTGGAAGAGTTAAAGATTGAACGGGACAACAAGAGCGCGATGATCGAGTCGTTGAAAAACGACTTGGATTCGGCGATGAAGAAGAGTCAGTTGATTGCAAACTCCATGGACAACCGGTACAGGGAAGAGCTGGAGGCGTCGAAGAGGCAGCACGAGGAGTTGAATCAGCAGGCACTGGGAAGAATCGGTGAATTGCAGGAGCACCTAGTTCAACGGGAACAGCTATGCGAAGAGCTTCAGAAGAAAGGTGACTACGTGGAGAAGCTTTACCAGCAGAGCGAGCAAGAGAAACGCATCTTGACGGAGAGGCTGCAGATGGTCGATGCCAATATGCAGTCCAATTTCGAAGCAAGATACAAAGGCGAGCTCGAATCGATATCCGCGCAGTACCAGCATCGCGTCGAAGAGGCCGAGAGCAATTGCCGACAGCTGAACGACACGCTGAAGAAATACGTGGACGACAATCTCAACTTGAAACAGGAGCTGGCGAAGCTGAAGAACATCGACGAGAAGCAAAGCGAGAGCGCGTCCAGCAAGCAAAGCATCGACGATATCGAGAGGCTGAACGGAGAGCTGAACGACATTAGGCGGTGCATGATGAAGGAATTGAGATCACTCAAGTGCACCGTCAACAGCGCGGAGCTGTCCAAACAGTCCGTGAACGGGATCTTCCTGATCCTGGTGCAGACACTGGTCTCGAAGGAGCAGGAGATGATCAAGACCATAGGAGAAACGTACGAGAAGGATAAACAGGTGCTGGAGGAGGAGATACAGCAGAGTGCGGACTCGGAGAAGCGCGCAACCACTTGGGCGAAGGAACTGGAAACCGAGATCGAGAAGCTGCAGACGGAACTGACGGAACGGGAGCGTAGCCAGAAGGAGTGCGAGAACAAGATCTCTCAGAAGGAGCATCTGCTCAGGGAGAGCATTCGCGAGAACGAAGTTCTCCGAGGGAACATGAAGATGCTCGAGGCGGACCTGCAAAATCTGCAGACGGAGTTTGAAAAGTTGCACAAGGTCGACAACAAACAGGAGGAAGCAACCTACGTGGCGCAAAAGAGGGAAAAAGAGGTGCAAGAGATATTCAAGAGCAAGGATCTAGAGTTCCAGTCGAAGCTCAAGGATGAGACGGAGATGTACGAGAAAAGAATCAACGAACTGTCGCGCACCATCGAATCTTACAAAACGAAGAACATGGAGATGAGCAGCGTCGTGGAGGGACTAGAGGCTAACGAGAAACAGCTGAAGAACATCATCGAAGCGAACGTGATCGAGATCAAGAAGAGCGGCCACAGCCTGGAGAAATTGAGCGCGGAGCTCCAGGAGCTGACGGATGCCTACAACGAGGCGAACCAGCAGCTGGATCAGAAGGCTTCGCACATAGAGGATATCTCGGCAATCTTGAGGAGCAAGTGCGACACGCTGGCCGAGTACAAGGCGAAGCTTGACGCTATACTTCCGGAGTTCGAAGTACTGAAGAACCATGTGGGCGATCAGAAAACAACTATAGAGCGGTACAGGCAGGAAATCGAAACCTTGAAGGCTGAGAACGAGGAGCAGCTTGCAGCGATCAAGGACAAATCGAAGGCAGAGGAGATCAAGAATGCCGGGATAAGTAAACAGCTGAACAGCAGGAACGTTGCGCTGACGGAAGAGCTCAACGAGCTGAAAGAGAAGTACGAGATGCTCAAGCAGGAGAACATCAAGCTGGAACGGAGGATGAGACACAGCACCAGCAAGATCAAAGCGGAAGCTGAAATAGATGAACTGAAGGAGATGAACAAAAGACTGCAGAGCAGCTTGGACGGCGCGAGCAATCGCGTGATCGAGCTCCAGGAGGTTAAGAATCAGACCTTGACGCAGCTGATCGACGCCAAAGCCATGTACGATCTGCTGCTGCAGGAGAACACCAAGATCAAGAAGACACTAGCCTCGTACGAGACCAAGTACAACGCTTCGAGCTCGTCGACGCACGAGACCAAGTTCGACGAACTTTTGCTCGAGAAAAACACGATCGCGCTTGAACTCGAATACAAGAAGCTGCAACTGACGGAGAAGGAGAAGGAGGTGAACGAGTACGCTAACCAGGTGAAACAACTGCAGGTGAAGAATAAGGAATTGGACGAGGAGCTAGATGACTACGCGACGATCATCCAGGAGCGAGACGCCGAGATCTCGCTGCTCCAAGACAAGCTTAACTCCCGTTTCACCGAGAATACTCGCATCAGTGAACTGGAGCAGAAGCTGGAGAGCCAGCACGAAGAGAACGAGAAGCTTCGCAACAAGGTCGACGCTTTCAAAATGAGACTGCAGATGGATGCGGAAAGAGTGGAAGATGACGAGAAGTCGCGACAGAACGACAACGTGATTCGGATATTGAAGAGGGAGAATCATGATCTGCAGACCAAGTTAAACACCTTGAAGAAACAGATGGAGGCCAGACAGTATGCTAGCGACACGAGCAACGTTTCGTTGAAGGACGCGTCGATGATTAGCCAGGATCAGTCAAGAGACTCGAGCAAAAAGGTGCCGAACAATTTGGAGGGCGCGTGGAACCGCCTGACCGAACTCCAGGGTGAAAAATACGAGATCATGAAAGCGTTGGCTGACTCGAGGCGACAGTGCGACAACCTGTCCAAGGAGAATTTCGAGGTGAAGAAGATACTACAGTTGTACAAGGGTCAACTAAACGAGCCAAACTTGGAAATGAAGGAGGACGAGAAGCTCGACGACGTGCTGCACAACGAGAACAAAGTCGCCTGGGAACTGGACAGTCGAACAACCGAGCTCAATCAGAAGGAGAAGAAGTTGAAAGAGTGCGCTAACAAGATGCGAGACTTAGCTACCAAGAACAAAGATCTGGACATCGAATTGGGAAAATCTGCGGCTAGCATCCACGAACGAGACGTTGAGATCTCGAAGCTGAAAGAGAGCCTGAGGTTCTTGAAGGAGGAGAACAACAAACTGAAGGGTGAGGTCGAAGCGCTTCAGGCCCGACCTAGAACCAACATGAACTTTCACAACGATATCAAACAGTATAATTATCGATTATGGAACAACACAAGCGTGAACAACGACAGCGTGAGGAAGTTGCAAAATAGTGTAATCGAGGAGGACGAACAATTGAAAGAGCTCAAGAAGAAGATTCGGGATCTTGAACTGACAGTGGTGGCGAAGAACGGTAGACTAGCCACGTTGGAGCTTGAGATTCAAAGCCATAGTTTCCCGTATGAGAGGAAGTGTAAGCAATTGGAGGAGAAAGTGCTTGCTTTTAGTAATAAGGTAGCGTGTTTTTCACTTCTAGATTGTAAGAAAAAGTGTGCTGAATTTTGTCATTGGAATCGTTTGTTTTACTTTTTTATAGAACACCGAGTTGAAACTGGAGATAAAGAAACTTCAACGAAGTATAAACGATGTGAACACATGGGAATGCGACGTCTGTAGACGTTGGCGTGTAAATAGAAAGGACCAAAGTTGCCAAACGATACCGACCGATACAATACGTTTCTGCAGCAGTAACAGTGGTGTTGTCGAAGTACGTTCAGATTAATGTGATGTATGCTCCAGTTATTAATTTAACACGTTTTGAATTTTTGTTTGTGCAGGATCACTTGAAAATCGAGAAACTCCAGAGAGAGAAGACAATGTTGAAAACCGTGTGCCGTAATCGAACTAAGCGCGTCAAAGAACTCGAGGCGGAGATCGATAGGTTGAAATGATGTTGATCAGTCTTGTACATATGCAATGACGTGCAATTAACGCACGAACACGAAATTTGTATACATTTAACGTAAATATTTGTAGTCTAGTTTGTAACGCGTGGACAGGATGTATCACAAATTGTAGTCAGTAGAGATATTACTCTGTCACCGTCAATTATTTAATATATAAAGCAACACTGTTTTACCTGATAACTGTGGTCAGATTCCCAGGGTTGAATGTATCGGTAGAAATTCGGGATCAGTTGACCTTCGTCGTGACTCATGCCAGAACAGAATTACTGCGATATCAGAACTTCCAAGTCCAGTCAACTCTTTGGGCGCGTTAAACAACCGTAGAGTTATCTCTACTGATCACGATTCGTGATTCACCCTGTATGTATACATATAATATGTGCCGTTTGTAAGTAACATTATCTGTGATTGAAAATAATTTTATTCGAGAATTTTTAACGTAATCATACAGAACACTAATTCATAAGAGATAAATAAAAAAAAAAGATAAACCCCACTAGAGTCCATAAGCGACAAATAAAGTTGGTTCTTATAATACATACTATTGTATAAAACTATTTTTATTAAAAATATTTTACTGGAAATATTGCTATGTAATGTACAAAATTATTTTGTGTAACCGATGTATATTTATATTTCACGATTCGTTGGATTTTGATTTTTTCGTCTTGTATTTAGGTGCGAACTTTCTCGGCCTCTTTTCGCCAACTTTTCTTTGAAATAGATCTACGAAAGACAGTTTACCAATTAGTACATTTTGCCAACTAAATTGATTAAAGATTATAAAGTCGGATAATCACCTTTGTCAGGTTCCTCTCCTACTTCATCGCGATAATATTGAGCATCGTCGTCGTCTTCCACTATGTTCGCTTCAGCCGATTCCTTCGCTATCTTTCGCAATAACGTTTCGCTTTCAGTTTTCTTCTTCTGCATTCCCTTCAGCGATTTCTCTTTGTGTTCCTGCTTCTCCTCGTCTTTTCGTCTTTTGTTTTGTTCTTGAATCTTTTTCCTTTTCTCTTTCAGCTTTTTCTTTTCTTCTCGTTTCTTTTTTATCAACAGTTTCTCTTCTTCCGATTTGTGAACATATTCGTGGAAAAGTACTTCGCCATCCAGAAGTCCATCTTCGATTTTAATTAACTAAAACCAATTTTATAAAAACTACTGCCTACCAGTCATTAGAATCGTCCAACGAAAAGTGATCACCTACCTCCAATGTTAATCTGGGTCCTAATTCGGACAATCTAATTGCACTCGTGCTATTCGCATGATTACCACGCGAAGACAATGTTTGAGGCAACGTGACTTGGCTGGTAGGATCGTCTTCGGCTTCACTCTCAGAGACAGTTCCTTTCGTCAGAAACTCGGAAAAATCATCGCATTTAGACAAGTTTGGTATCTTAGCTTGTACTATCTTCTTAACACCTTTCGATAAACCAACAGGCACCACTCTAATAGCGTAATGTCTGAGATCGATCGTTTTCGAGGTTGGATTGTAATTTAAGCATAAACACCTGCGAATTGTAGTCAAATTTACCTGAAACATTCCAAAAGAGATGTTTCTTTGTGATAGTAGATATTATTTACAATGTACGATGTTCACATTAATGTTTAAACTTACCGTAGTTAAATTTATGGTAGGAAACATGTTTTGAAACATAGAAGCGATAAGCTTCAACTGCATACCTTCTCCGCTAAAATTGTTTAATACTACCAGTGGAGAATTTTTAAAAAGTTCTTCAAACACCATCTGTTTCTTTAACATAGATACCACGTCGCGAGCTAACGAGAAGCTGTGTACTTTAAACGAAAGCGTTGGTCCTCTTGGCAACCTGCAATGTACTCGTGTTTTAATCGCGCATACAGTGTTCCGTGTAAAACACTTATTAACACTTTGTATAGTAACTGTGTTTATACCTGCATAGTTTAAAATATATTCCTTGTTCAGTCTTCGTGAAGATGCACATGTGCGTAACGTGAAGCACGCTCGCGATGGACAAGAAATCTTTGATAGTGTTCCGTTTTCTCTCCTTCAACGACGCAGCTGTGAATGGCTCCATAATTTTACGGAAATCTCGGGTGAGCTCCACTATGTGCTCCCCGGATAAACCACGATGAATGACAAACGAATGCGGTGCCTTTATCAAATCTAGATTTTCTTCCAGATTAATTTGTTTATTCTTCTTCACACAACGTCCCTGCAGAACGTTCGTTCGCGTTCATTATTTTTGTTTACCATCGTCTCAAATTTAATCCAACAGTTCAACCGTATATTGCCAGCAACAAGAGAAAATGAAATTCATTTAAATTTACGAAAAATACAAACCTTTTTACGCCGGCCCATAGTGTTTCTTTAAAAGTCGAGGTTAGGTTCTCTCTCACGTGTACACAACAAACTGCCGTGAAGTTGTCGCTGTTACGAACGCAGGCCAACCACAATACGATACCTTCAAGATGATTAAAATCACTACTAAGTGTTTTTTTCTTTTCGATTTGGCAACTTTCTTAGTAATTATTTTAAACGATTCAGGGGATCATTGATAAATACAGCTTTTTTCATTCTTATGATTCACAATGTTTTGACTGTGATTTATAATACACTGACAGAATGTATAACAATACAACAACATATAAATGTATCGTATTGTAACATGTTCGGTTGCTTGGGTAGACTTTATGATTTTTATGCTGTTTTCAAGAATAACAATCGGTTTGATTGAATTCACGATAATATTCATACGGAAGAAAGATTAACGGTTTTGTAATATTCTCACGTGCGCCGTTAAGAAATTTTTTATTGTCCGGACCGCAGACTGTAGTCTAACAAGAGATGTTCTGATTTTCTAATGATTTTGCATCGACCATTATCGTCGAGAAATATTTCTCAGGAACGGTATGGGAAGTTCATAATCGGTGGGGTATGAGACTTTTCACAATAAAAATTTTAGTTTCTTGGATACAATTCTGTAGTTTCTACAAAATATATTTTTGTAAGTTTAACAAATTACAGACAATTGGAAATTGTTGATAGTAGGGGATACATTCTTCCGAAAGGCGGACAGACAAACAAAAACATTAGAAAGGCAAGCTATGGTGTACAAGGCGTACGAGTCTGAACCCATGGAGAGGCCACGCAGTAGAAGAACGCAAAACCATGCGGCTTCTCTTCTCATTATGAATCCTGGAAACGGCTACGGTTATTCACCGCGTGGAAGGAACGATTCATTGTCTGGAAGCGCGGGAACTTCGATGCGCGACTTGTTAAGCGAAGAAAAGTCTTCTCACGGTGCAAAGTTCACGGCCAGCGCGTCGATCTCTATCTAGCTAGCCGAGTCTCGGGGACCCCTCGGAGTCCTTACACGCTGACAAATTACGTCGCCAATGACGAGGACTTAAAAGCTCTTCGAATAATGCCAGTTTCCATCGCCGTGCCCTTGTCTTCTAACACGGTACACAGCTGTGATTATTATTTGTTTGATAAGGTTCGTCCAACGCCTAAGATCCTTTTCGTAACTATCATTTTTGTCAAGAAGAAAAGAAACTTCGGTACAAAGTTTCAGCCAATCCGGAGCAGGTTTTCTCAAGTTCAGAAGCGAGTCTTGGATTCGAAGAAGATTTAAAAAGCTGGCGGGACCAGTGTTCGAAGCACACCCTGACCTTTGCCAATCGATTATGTCCCGATGGTTTATCGGTACACGATACGGCGAGTTCACCGTCTGCTGGTCCGTTCCGCATCCTTGATCCTCGGGCACGCTTCGAGCAGCCCATGGAAGTGCTGTGGACGCGTTGCGTCGCGTTAAGCCAACGTCCTTAACGACAATAACAGATCGCACGCGCGATTAATTGCGCCGATGCCACATACGATGCAGTTACGTGGAACCGTTGAATGCGCCTGGACTCGGCTCGGTCCCTGGAGACGAAGCAGAACTAGCAGAGGAGGCAGCCTCGAACGGGGTAAGCGAGAACAGACGACGAAGACAAATTCCTGACGGTAGTTCCGGCTTCGTCCTCCGTCCGTGGCCGTTACGCTTTAAGCACCGTGTGATTCGTTAATGGCGACGCGGATAATGGTCGCGCGGTACGATGCACCGGCTGCTTGTCTCGAGGTAACGTCTGCCATATGCCGAGCTGCAAACCGGCCGTGATTTTTGCCAGCATCTCTTTTGCTTGCTCCGAGCCGCAACGAAATCGAAATACAGAAATGTACTTGCGCGCGGACCTTCCTTCGCTCTCCAATCATCTACACAATATTATATAAACAGTTATTTATATAAACAGTGCATGGAATTGCCACGAAGAGCACAGATACATTAATGGTTAATCTAATGGTGTTCTTACCATCTTTAAATAATGGTACTCCTCTTCGTCCTTGACCGTCAGATGTCATGGAAAATGGTACCCGCAGCTGAATTACACGACGCTAACGGCGGGAAAACTATCTGAAACGTTAACACAGTCCTGCGACCCATATAAGAGCTCAGATAAGAGCTTAGTTTTCTCTTATGGAATTGAACAACGGTTAGATGCGTGGAAACTTGGCTTTAAGGCGCACCGTTGCACCTGTACTCGCTGAATGCCCTCCGCTGGCACTCCTACCTTACTGAGCTTGCCTGCAAAGTACCAATAATGCCTTCGAGCGGCGTAGCACGTGTTCTGCACAGGCAAACGATGAATTTCGTCTGTCTCCAGAGACGAATGGCCCACAGTATTTATTTAAATGATCTGGTTTAATAAAAAGAAAAAAACAAAACAAAAACGAAACTGGTTTCGCGAACTTCGTCGATCACGCGAAGATTTCCTGGTCGAGGCCAACACCAGTTGTCTTATACATCTGACAACGTGACAACCCGTTTCGTCGTTTTGAGTCAGAATTTTTTACGAATTTTTATCTTTCTTTTTCCCACGAAAGAAACATTTGTTTATCTATTCGTGTATTGTCATCTCTAGTAAAAAAAATATTATTACAACGTAGGTAAGTATAAAAACGAAACTGGAAATCTATGTTTAAGGTAAAACATAAAATTTAAGGTACAATGTGACCGTGTTAAAACAAAATAAAAACGTGGTAAAATAAAAATATAGCGAGGCCGCGTCAATTATTCTTAAAAATGTTGTCGCGTCAAAAGTGTTTTTATACTAAAATATATACTGTTTGGAAACTTAAACTTTATATAATTTCAGTTCCTTTTTTCTTAGAGTATTTAGCAGGATCGTTGAAATCATAAATTACTTTTGTCCTCTTTTCGAGGTGTTCGATAACGAACTTTGACTTGCATCGGAGGACTTGCAGGAACTGCAAGTGCAGCTGGAGGAAGTGGTCGAGTCGCTGGAAAGGTTCATATGTGAACAGAAATCGATAGGCTGAAAATTGGTCGGATTAACAGGGACTACAGGGTGTTTTTCGCGCCATAATGAGGAAGTCGCGCTGCTGTCGCTGAGATTCGACCTCTTGACGCCAGGGGGCAGATCCCACTGGACACTCCCGACAGGATCGTAACTAATCGTTTTCGTGCCGTACAATTCGCTGACGATTATCCTCGGTACGTTTTGAACCGATTTCTTCTTCGGGAGCCTTCCCCTTCGTCTTTTGACCTTTTGTATCTTCTCCTTCTGCAAATACTTACTTCTGATTCTTGGCAATCGGGGAGCGTAATCATAAGGAACAGGAGAATGGCAAATTTCAGAAGATGAGGATGAGAACACGATGCATTTCTCGACGATCAGAGAATCGTCATCCTCGTATGTAGCCGGTTTTTTTAGTTCCGCGATGTCGATAGGATCGTTCGGCGTGGAGAGCTTCACTTGAAGGTAATCCGCCGTGGGTGCAACATTCTGCACGACCCCATTATAAATTCGTATCTTGTCGATGTGGTTGTTACTCACTAAGAAATGGTCCCCGACTTCGTGGAACGACGACTTCTTGTACGAGGCACATGTATTTTGTTTGTCGCCGAGAACGTGCGGTTTACCTGAGAAGCAACTGCTCGTAGAACGACTTTGATCGTCGTCGAAACTATTGTTCATGTTTATATCGACACCGTGATACAGCCAAGCTAAAATCTCGCTCGAAGATCTACGGAGGTTGCGACTGTTCTTGAAGATCAGCGATTGGCCACTGTCTTCGCTTTCCGATGATACGATCGTCAGTTTTTTGTCTATGTCACACGTGGAATCCTCATCGTACGTTCTCTGTAGAAACACATCTCTATGTTAGAGACGCCAGAACACGTTTCCTTAATAGATAATATACAATGCATGCATTTCAAAATTGTAGATCTCAGATAACGATAAGTAAGGCAGATATCCAGTCGGTGTAACAAAAGTGTTCGGACACTCTTAAAAAAGACGATTACTTTTCTACAATTCTACCAATAGATCTGACGTAAAACAATGCTTCTAATTGCTCAAGAAAAATAAAGTCGTTTTTTCTACACTTGTAAAAAAATTATTGTTATTTTAAGCGTGTCCGAACACTTTTTACACAGACTGTAAAGTACTTCGATGATTTAGCCGAGGCGTCTCAAAAAGGATGTTCATGTTAGAAGTACTAAAACATTAGAATTAATATTATCGTATTGTTTGTATTTATTTGGCAACGTTAAAGAACCATATTCCGATCGAAACTTTTGGGACAATCCGATAATACGTCATTGTCGTAATCCTGTGGTCTGTTTACTTTCGTTTAGCAAAACAATCGAAGCGCCACCGAGAGGAAATAGTTTCAGACAAGATGTACGAATGAAATATTATTGTTTGGAAAGACTGTGTTTACTCACCGGACGTTGACGGTAGCGTGGAAGCGTCGTGTCGCGCGACACCGGTTTCACCCATGTGCTACAAGTTGTTCTCAAGTTGAAAAAATACGTCCGACCTGGGAAGCTTTTCGATTCGCATTCGATCCAGTCATTGGTGTTTTGAAAGTTGCCAAATTCGCTCGTTACGCTGTTGTTATTGCTTGATAGCGAACTAGAGTTGCTGACGCACTCGAAGCTGACCATCTCGCCGAATCGTATTTTGCTCGAGCCAACAAACGTTCGTACCTAATTGTGGGTAAAACACTGATATATCATTCTGCGTAACGAGGGAATATCTTCGAAGATTTACGAAGCGCCATCCCACAGCTAACCAGGCAAGAAGTTTGAACCCCCCTGAACGAAAACTGCTCAAGATGCGGATCATTGTTATCGACTCGGCATGCGTCAGTTTTCTGTTTACAATTTCGAGGACCTAGCCTTGACTGTGTCAACACTGCTGGCGCGATCGAAAGAACAACAAATCTTGTCAACATAAACGTGAATGACCATAATATCTTATTACCACGTTTTTATTAGCTCGCTTTTTTTTATCGTAATACGATCAAGAATCTAATATTTATTGTATTAGTAATTATTATTAGTAAGCATTATTCGAACGCAACATGGAAATTCTACTTGAAAACTAAGCGGTGGACGTTGATCCGTTTTCATGAATTTTTTCAAATAAACACAGTGAACTTGCGCGCATGCGCGATTCTTTAGGCGTCTATTGCGCATTTTGAATTACGTATTTGAAGCCGCTGTTCGCAGGTGTTCCGTCGTTCTGCGTGCCACATTATCCATTTGTTCAAAGTCTATATTGTTGGTGCGCGAACACAGTGATTAACATACTTCGTTAATTTGGATTGCAAATCCGATGCCAGTGTCGAACGAACCGCACGGAAGTTCAGCAGGGGAGCAGGCGAGAACTGGTATGTGTTGTGTACGAGTCCGCAACAATTGTTTATACTTCATGTTTCCGTTCGATTGTATCAACAAAAGGCGAGCAAGATTCGAATCTAGTTTGTTCTCTTTTGCGGGGAGAGTGCTCGAAATTGAATCGGACTTTACTTTACTCGACCAACGGATGGATTTCATTTATTGAAAGGTAACCTCTCGACGACCTTTAGCTCTCTTATTTATTTATCTCTTAATATAACCGTGTCGTGTATGACCATTAAAAAAAAAACGTATTCTTTTGTGTTACCCGATATCCAGGTACACGCGTTGACACTTTCAAATTGTACTTTTAGATGAGGCAAATATGGTGATAATAAAAAATGTGATTGTTTTCGTTCTCAAGGTCTTCGAAGATCATCGATGAGTTTTAAATGATACAGTGTTGTAGCCGATGCCATTATAACCTCCAAATGACCTTTTTCGACGGAAATTTGTAGTTTGAACGGCGAAATGCCGCATCCCTCGAAAAAACGGAACGTTTTTAAACGATAATTGGCCCGCGATAATTCAAAATGCCGGTTTGTAGAAATTGCGGTAAAGCCGGGTTGGTAGTCGTTGGTTTGCGAACCGATGTGTAACTAACGTGTCGGAAGTGATTATCGTAACGAGGAAATTGTATAATGTTACGCGTTAGTCGGCCGAGCGGAGCTGGGTATGCGAGCGTGTGTACTTACGCGTATTCGAAAGTATTCGAAATTATTTGAACCGCGTGGGTACACCTTGCCGGTTGCACGCGTCTTCTTCGCCACAGCTTGCAGCCGTTCGTAGTGGTCCTGATCCAGAAATTTTTTTATCATGGAATTGTGTCTTGATCACAGTTCTCGTTCAATTTCATCGAATTCTTTCTGTTGGTCTCTTCGTTCCGGACACGTTCGTACTGTAGGGTTACCATGGGTTCGTCGACAACTCATTTCACCGATACTGTTTTCATCGACACGATTCGACCGTCGGTAACTTTCGTCGACGCTATGTTTTCGTCGCCATTGTGATAATCGTCGACAAATGTTTTCATCGACAGTCCGTGTTTAGCGATAGGTATTTACGAGTCCATGCGTTTTCACGAACTGATAGCTACATAAAAAATTGTTGTTATATTATACCCCCCCATTTGTGATGCTGCTATGCGTCAGTTTGGTACGCCATTGTTGTGTTAAAGTGTTCGTGAAACAAATCACGATGAAAACAGAATCGGTGAAAGGAGTTTGTTGACGAACCCATGGTAACCCGTACTGTAGGAGTGACAATGTTTAGAGTGTATTAGACAATGTATTTGGGACCTGCATGAAAAAAAGTCTGTTTGGGCTGAGATAAAGTCGAGGCGTGAAAGAAGAGATGTTTGGGATTAGTGGCAAGCGTCAAGTGACTGACATAAGACTGATAGAGAGAGAGAGAGAGAGAGAGAGAGAGAGAGAGAGAGAGAGAGAGAAGGAAGAAGTTGAGGAAGTAATAGAAGTAACGAAAATATTGGAAGCGTTAGAGTTGAATTACATATTGAACTCGATACGCCACGCTGAAGACGTAGAAGTTTCTGTAAAATATTCCTACAGTACGGAGGCACGATAGGCGGATGATACGAAAATTCGAAGTGTCCGCACGTAGACGGACGATGGGCTCGTGAAACGGGCCACGAGGACGGGTCAGCCACGAATAAAACCGCTCCTCGAAACATTTCTTCTTTGTTTTTCTCACATTTTCTTCTTCTTTCCAGCCTTTTCCCGGAAGGAACGTCGACCGAATGCGTAATGGACGTGCATCTCCGTGAATGTGCACGCTCTCCCGAGGTGAATTACCTTGGAAAGCCCGTCGCATTTTTTCCTCGTTTCACGAGAGAGCCTCTTTGTCGATTCGATCTTTGTTCGATGCACAGCTGGACTCCTTTGTGCGGTGTCAGCCACTTGATCGTCGTTCTTCGTCTCCTAACGCGAGATTGTATAATATAACATTACATTCGACTTTGCTCTTTGAAATTATCCGAATTTTTTCGCTGAATTTCGGTGGACTCCTTGTTCCACACAGTTGCTAGCGAAACGGATAGAGAGAGAGAGAGAGAGAGAGAGAGAGAGAGAATGGTTCTTTATTTGGTAGATAAGGGGAGGTGGTCAAGGAAATCTGATATTTTCATTGTAATTTGGTACGCGATAGAGACTGTTGGCACCCCGCGGAGTTAGATAATCAATAGCCAGCCAGGATAGCCGAGTCTCATTGTGAAGCTAGAAGAAATTGGTGCACCACCTACGGGGCGCAAGTCTCCGCGCTGGATTCCTCTGCGTAGATAATCTCTTCGGAGGTTTTCAAGGATGCTCGTAATTTACAACCGCGCGAGCAAACGAACACAAGCAACCGGTCTCTGTTTTTCACCGACGCGTTTCATTGTACGCGACTTCCGAGGTCCTTTGTGCGCGCAGCCAGAACGAACGGATCTCTGCGCTCCCTCTGGAAAACCGTAACGAACGTTTGTCCTTGGTCCTCGGAGCGACGCCGCCTTCATTACCAATGAGCGATCGGTACGCCAGCTCGCTAATATACACGCGATCACAGTCATCGAGGAGAGTGAGCGAGAGAACCGATGATCCGTCGATTGTCACGATCAGCGACAATGCCGTAATTACGGGGCATTCGCCGCCTAGAGGCAAAACGGGAGAAACGAACGTCCAACGATAACGAGCACCGATACAGAACACAGATATCCTGATGAGACAACTTATTAAAGCGTTCAACGGATCGGGCCCAGACTTGCTAATTACTCTGAGAACGCTTCTCGGCGTATCCTTCCGAGACTACCGGGATTACGAGGCGCGCGCCCGTAACGCGATATTAATCCGATTAATTGAAGTCGTTGCGCGTCGGTAATACTAATCAATCCCGAAACGCGGGAAAGTATAGCGCGTACAGTTACCGCGATTAACATTCGGAAATGAGCCGCCCCTATACGATCCTTGAGACTTTGCGGATCTCGTCGAAAACATTTCACACACCTCCGTCCGCAAGGATCCGGCGAGACGTTATCGAGCAGCGGACAAGCTTTTCTATTGGTTGGCGCGGCTCGGTAGGTGGATGCAAAAGAAACCGCTATTAGATGCGCCACAGGATGGCTGGACGCTAACGAGGGAAAACTGTGGCGTTACCAACCGTTTTTATTACGATTTATTTACGTCCAGGATAATTACAGCTTCTTGGGAGAATTTAGGACATCGTAGAACTAATCTTGTACATATATATTTGTAGAACACCCTAGAACGCAATCGTTCGATGCTACGGGGCTGGACGAATCGAATAAATTGTATCGGTGGTCCTGGCCTCAAGGAGTCGAAAGCTTTCTCTCGATCGTTTCTTGGACGCGGTCCTTCGAACTTCTACCTTGTAAAAATCTGTCGGTCGCGTGGTTCTCGAACCCGGCCGGCGCGCCGCAGCGCGGCGTGACTCGTTGCAAAGAGCCTCCTAGCAACGAGTTATGAGCTGTGTATTGCACGCACTTGTCCGCCACCGGCGATACGAGCAGGATGGAGGAACAAGGGGAACCGGCAAAAGAAGGAGAAGACGGGGGCCTGCAGGAACATGGACTAGGGTGGGGAAAGAAGTCTGCCAGAATGTCTCGGGAAGACCCTAAGGATTCCCAGCAAGAGCCGCCTGGAAGACTGCGGTGCTTTCGCGGCATGATAAAAACCATTGTTCGTTTCTTTTGCAGCTAGAAGAAGAACGAGACCACGGAGCTAATAGTAGCCAGGCACGGTGAGAGGATCGGAAACTCGGACCTCGGCTTCGAAATTCGAGAGTTTTTCGGGACCTCTTCTATTTCGATCTATACCTGGAGATTTATTTATTCAATTATTTTGCCGCAGAAAGCAAGTATGTGTTTTTATAATTTTTTCGATTAAGATATATTTACACAGCTGTGTCGCAATTTTTCTTTTTTGTTTTTTTTTCTATAAATATATTAATTTTCAGACGCAAAAATATCTTTCTTGAATGATCGAATCTTGCGCCGAAATCACAAATTTATTGTATATTACATTTTAGATCGAGAAGAATTTCATGTATACCTGGAGGAGCCGGAGCTGCAGCATCAATGTAATATTTAGATTGCTGTTCTTTATGCAAAAGAGAAAACGTTCCGAGTCAATTGGAAGAAACAAGAGCCGACTAAAAATGCAGTTCCTCCATTAACGATTTTGATCCTCGGGAAGGGGTTCCTCGCGGAAGGATTCTCACGTGCACGCGGATTGATCGCAAGGAGGAAGGCGCCGGGTAAGACAGAAATTAATAACGGTATCCGTTTCTTTTGAATGGCAATCGTGTACATCGAAGCTTAACATAATGGAAGATGCATCTGAACGCATCCGGGTAACCTCCGCGAACCGCATGCACTCGGCGCGGCTATGCGGTGTAGGCGAGGGATCTCGAACGTCGGAGAATTGGATAATGGCGATCTAACCATGTAATATTGTATTAATAGCTTAATCGAGCGGTGCTGCAGCTGATCCGATGTAGACCACTCGATTAGAATCTCACTGGAGAAAAACGTATAATCGACGGATTCTTTGACCATCGGGGTGGATCTCGAGAAATTAGTTTGATTCGCTGAAAAGTCGTGTAGAGTTCTGGCGCGAAACTTTGTTCTCCGTTCCGGACGGGACCGATAGAATCGTGATCGATCAACGTTTGAAGCGGGTTGCTGAAAACGCGGAGTCACCGCGCGGCAATCTGTTGCCGGCCGCAAAATAATAAAGGTGGATAAGCGAATGTCCGCGTGACTTACGGATATTCGGAAGCAGAGGCAGCCGAGAACAGATGGCTGGTCGCGTCGCGCGATTCGCGACGATTGAAATCGAAGGATTCTCGCGAATGGAATCGTGACCACGAGGAATCCGGGACGTTGCGCCGTCGCGGCGATGTTTGCGTCGAGAAATCACTCGACTGAAATCCTGAAGAAATTTGAAGAGATTTGTAGATCGGCTTTTCGTATTTAGTCGGCTTGAGCGAGTAAACGGTTAATTTTGACTCGTGTCGAGCATCGATGGTCAGAGCAGAGATTAGCGTACGGTGTAATACGTTATTACGACGACGACGTCACGAGAAGGAGGAGGAGGAGGAGGAGGAGGAGGAGGAGGAGGAGGATAGAAAAGGAAGACTGAACGAGTGGAAAGAACCGGCGATGGAGAAGGAAGAAACAAGGAGGAAGAGGAGGATGACGAGGACCATCGAAGTTGATGGCGGCGATGGTGGTGGTGTGGACCGTTAGTTGGCCCCAGCTCCACGGGAGCGTTGTCCGGGCATTCCGCGTTACTATTCTCCGTCTTCCTCCTCCTTCTTCCTCTCTGTCTCCCCTTTCCTCCTCTCTCTTTCTCGTTGGTTAAGTTGCTCGTTTCTTTTTTTCCAGCTTTGTCCCACTCTCGGCCGTATCTTCGGGGCCGTTCCACCGGCATTCTCGACGCTATCGTCGCGTCCTCTACCGCCCTACCGGCCACCAACCGGCCAGGATCCTCGCATGTACCCCTTTGCATCCCCGTGCTAACCAACGCAAACTTCGTTCCGAAGAAACCGATTCTCCGCGCCATTTTTCGTTCTTATTCCATTGTTCATTCAATTGGAATCTTCGTTTAATCCTCACGCCATCGAATTTCCAGAAATGTTTTGAAAATTCTGAATAGTGGAGCATTCGTTTGTTTGGTTAGCATTTCGAGTGTCACGTCAACGTCACGTTTTTTACTAAACTTGAAAAACAAGTTTTAGAACAATCTAACGAGCATGAACTTGTACCGCATTCTGTGTCCGAGTCGCGCGAGAAAGTATCAACATCGAACTTTTTTCACCACGCCGGATCACCGGTTCTACACCTGTTACTTCGTCATCGGGTTCCTCTAAAAATAAACGCCGTAAAAGATGTTGTTGGCTCCAAAGTGGATGTTGGACCCTGATGAATCGAACGCGTTCAGCGGGAAGAGTTGAAAGTCCAGCGTAGTTGTTTTCTAAAACGAACGGCTATCCATTCGAGACTACGTTGATTACAATTCGTCGAATAATCATGGCCGATGATTTGCGGAACCACGACCGTTCCGAAAAATGGGACCGTCCTCTGTCGACACTGTCACGCCTGTTTCGGCGACGCTCGCGTTCAAATTCGTTCGAGGAACGTACCTTTCTTCGACGTTCAGAGGAGTCTTTCCGTCGAGAGGTCCTTGATCCTTCGTTAGTCGTGCTAATTTTACCGTTAACGACACGGAGCAGCGATTTCGGGTTCTCGCGAACGAACGCACTTTAATCACATCGGCCGTTGGAACGATGCGATTTCGAGACACCGTCGACTGTTGACGAAACGACATTGTTCAGCGAACTGAAAGCCGGGTCGATCGCTGGGCCACTAGGTCCCCTGACGTGTTCCTCGCCGAGGATAACAGTTCACGGGTGTACCGTTCGCGCTAACGTTATCCTCGAGCGTTTACGTCTCTCGGCTTTGCATCTCGCGGGCGTGATCGCGCGACCAACGAAAGCGAGAAAGTGAAACACGCTCCGGTCGACGAAAGCGAACGAATCGCGTTGCTCGTCTTATTATCTCCGCGCGTCCGTCTTCGTACTCGCAATCGCGTTCACGATCATTCCGGTCCGAATTTCCACGTCCGTTGAACCTCGAGCCGCAACCTTGATCGCCTACCGGCTAACGGGGACACCGATCGATGGATCTCACCGGCAACGTGACCATTTGCAACGCGAGATCTGTCCCTGACTATTTATTTTTAACCGATCGATTCATTTCTGCCTGAAGCGGAGCTACCAACGCAACCAGTTCTTTCGAACCGCGACTAGAAACGTATTCAGTTAATATTTATCACTAGACTATCGGCTTATATGCAAACTAAAAATTCACTGCGTTAATCACTGCGTAAGGGCTGCGTAGGCATTTATTTCTTTCTTCAATCATTTATTTCAGTTTTCTAATTCGTTTAGTCATTTTTCTCATGAATGCATAACGATTTAGAAGATTGTTGCGTTCGATGGATCTTTGTCCATGATGGTTACGAGACGCGGGAGGATTCGCCGAATGGCGGAAGACAAGCCGTTAGTCGGCTGATACGGTCCGACCACGGCAAAAGTGCCGGGAGGCGCTTCTTCTCGCCGACGAAAGTAGGATCACGGTTGATTTTCACTCTCCGTGTTTTCGATTACGTAAGCGGCGTGCGGCCGAACGAGAGAAGACGCAGCTTACGGTTTAATAAAACAGTTACGTTCGCCTACTTGCCGTAATGGATCATTGTGCCGCGCGTGGTCGCGCCATCCCGCGTTGGACACCGGCGCGCACTGCTCCGGCTCCGTGAATTTCACCTGCGACACTCCACCTGTACATTTTCTCTCTTAAATCTCCGTTTTAGCTAACCGACCGAACGATCAAAGTGCGACGTATTCTACCACGTTTTTATTAGCTCGTTTTCTTCTCTCTGTTCGTCTGTTTGGTAGAAATATTGCAATTGATTTTAAACTAAATTCCCGATGTTTCAGATGGAAAACAGCGAGTCGCCGGCAACCTTCGACTTGGATTGTTCTTCAAGGTGTTCGAACTTTCGCCCACCAGGAACGGTAGTTGCTGGTTGTCGGTCAAACGATTACGTCAGCCGTATGCGTAATGCACGGTACGCCATTATTGTGACCCGTTAGGCTGACCCTACTGACTCGATTCGCTATTACGGAGCGTGGCGAGACCAGTTTGGCTCGTAGAGAAACGGATCTTAGCGTACGAGACCACCGCGACGACAGTCTTTATTCATCGCGAAACAATCTTCCTCGAGATATCCTCCTCCCACGTTGAATCGTGTTATCAGACCATCGACATACCGGCCAAATTTTTCTTCGGGTCGATCGCGTACGTTCTCAACTTCTGCGAACTGAAAACCTGAAATTTTCTAGAAGAACTCTGTCGTTCCTTTATTCGTGTGTTCACCGTATCGGACCCGACTGATAAATATTGTAAAACGCGGGGTGGATGCGGTTCGACGACGCTCGTTTCGTTTGCAGACAAGTCGTGTGTGCCTTTGTCGAGCTGGAGGTTCCGGGAAATTGCCGAGAGGACTAAACTTTGAGAACGGTCTACTTTCGAGCAAATATTTGCAGAGATCGGTTGCTTCCTAGATGACAAAGCGACGATCTGTGCGCCGCGGCTGGTTCGCGCGCTGGGAACGTTCGCGTCCTCCGTATAACCGGCAACCTGTTCGTGAAACGTCTAACGGTTCCCTGCGGCTGCCCTCCCGTACTCTCCGGCTCCCTTCTCCTCCCTCTCCTGTTCGCCTAAAAACGTTTCGGCGATTATCTAACGGCGGTGGCGCAACCGCGATTGTGCAACACGAAAACGTAATCCGTAAAAGTGTTACGCCGACGTTACGGCTCGGGACGGATGCCTCTTCATCCTGTCCCCTTCTCCATCGACTCCCTTCGTCCCTCCTTCTTTCTCCTCCTCCTCTTCTTCCTGCTGTGGCTGTCCGTGATACCACTCGGTCGCCGGCGCTCTTTCTCCGAGTTCTTTCTCTTTCGTGAACGGCTGCCAGACCGGGACCGAGCCAAGACGGATCACTCTGGAACTCTCGCCACAACCTTGACCCACTGAACCCGGAACATCTCGATCCTGTATCCAGCCGAATCTCCCGGCCTGCTTCTTCGACCCCTCCCGAAGATGATCAAACTCTCCCGAAAGCTCCTGCACACTAGATGTTCGGACTCCAGCAGACCGAATGTGAGACTTATGGTTATTTAGACAAGGTCCGCTGCAATAACTCCAGACACTCGACGGGACGGACCCAGAATTTTGGATGTCACCGGACACCACTTCGAGACTTCTCGTGAACGAACCCATTGTCTTCTCAACAGCGAGACCATTGACAATCTTATACGAACAAATAGATTTAGTTACGTATAGTTTCCCATATCCTTCGCACATAATTAATACATAATTATTGTATACCTTCAATGTAAATGTCAGGATAATTATTAATTTCGAAATATTTCTCAGAATCCATACGGCATGTATGTATGTCACGAGATAAACGCTTTCCCAAAGCATATCTCCAATCGAAGCGAACGACTCTATCTGACTGTGCTTCTCTGTGGTTCTCTCGCGCGCAGCGCACAGTTAATACGCACGCGAAATTGAGCGATCTCTTCCCGCAACCCGCACTCGAGAGTTCTGAAGACGGAGAAAATCGTATTACCGATATTATCTAACGATGGAAAGTAGCGCAAGGCCGCTTTCTTCTTACTCAACCGACTATTACAGCTGAACGGCGTAACACGCCGCACCGGTGCGAGCGGGAGGGGTCTCTACTCTTTCTCTTTTCGAACCATCGCGCGTCGCCTCGCGTTGCCTCGACTTGCCTCGCGTCACCTATCCGCGGAAGCGAGAAATTAATGCGGTCAAACACGGCTCCCCGTGTGTCCCTCTCCCACTTCTGGAGATGCGAGGAAAAGTGGACTCGATCGAAACTCCCGATCTCCGTGGTTCACGGAGCGCATCGTTCGACTCGTTGGCTATCGATTTTGTTAGGACAAGCATGGAAGTCGGTGCGAGATCAAAGGTGCGTTTCAGAGACAAAGAGACTATCTCTTTTGTTCCGAGTAAGCGTCGTTACTCATCATTTCAGAATTTCGGAGAAGAGAATTAATTCGAAGAGAAAGGAAGAAATTATCAGAATAAAACGGGCAGGTTTACAAATAAAGGATCGAATGAATCGATTAATTTGAATCATGGCGAGGGCACTGTAACCAGTACAGAAATATTACGATAT
Organism: Lasioglossum zephyrum; assembly: GCA_028455615.1. Taxonomy (NCBI): domain Eukaryota; kingdom Metazoa; phylum Arthropoda; class Insecta; order Hymenoptera; family Halictidae; genus Lasioglossum; species Lasioglossum zephyrum. The sequence continues at coordinate 1,922,881 of CM052333.1, read as the reverse complement.
AGTTGACGGACGAAGCCGGTTTTCGACAGCGCTGCGATGTTTTCCCCGAGTTCTGGGTCTCTCTGGAGCGTGTCGTAAATACATCGCTTTGCGTGCGGTTTACATGCAAATTGAATGGCTGAATTAATTCGTCGCGATAGTTGACTTCTCGGCGGAACGTGGGATTAGCGGGGCAATGGTCGAGCAGTAACGAGACACGTTATTACCGCCGCGTCGCTTATTTTAATCTAATAAACGGGGAGGAAAAGAACTCGCCGGGGAACAAACGTTGCTCGAAGCGAGCGGATACACGCTGGTCCGTTGTTGGCCGACGCGGTTTCGCGTTTCGTGTTCAAGCCGGTGTAAAGATAACAGCGAAAGAATGAAAATGTGTGTGAACGCCGAGAAAAATAGAAGGAGCCGCGTAATTTCTTGTTATTACACGTGTCCCTCCTCGGTAACGGGACAGCCAACCAAACCGACCGACCTACTTATGCACGGGCATTCACGTTCACGCATGGTCCCGGCCCGAGAGACGCCTTAGGACTGTTGCCTTGCACTTGATCAACGAAATTAATTAGGAAGGTCCGATTCTTTGTCTCAGATTTTTAAGAAACATTTTCTGTCGAGGCAGCAAATACGTGCTTGTCCAAATTCAGTCCAAACAGATCTTACACAATGCAATCTTAACCCTCATACGTTCCTCAGGGTAAACATTCACCCATTCAATTTTTCCATATACTGTAAAATTGTTCCATCCTTTTATAACTATATCGTAAGGTTCGTATTTGTTAATGTATAAAATGTATTATAGAATTTAACGTGTATAATGAAAATGTGTGAATTGTTATTCTTGTCTCTTTTGTGCAGCTATTTTTGAGGAGCGTATGAGGGAGGGTTAAAGAGTGAACGAATATAAGGTGATTTTCCTTCGACTAGCATCTAATTGTTGACTGGTTTTCAGCAAACTTGTGTGCGGGATCAACGAAGATCTACGGAGCCGGTGGATTGTGGCGCGATGGTAATTTAGGGTATCGGGAACCGTCGGTGGATGCGTCTATTATTCGTCGGACATCTGATCCACGGCCAGCTGAAGCGGCATGAATAAATACCGGTGAGTAAATAAAAGATTCATGGTGCAGCGAGGTTAACGTTGCTCGGCTGACTCGTCGATTTTGCACGCACAAAGGACCGGTCCTCATGCGTATTCCATCCGCGACTCTTCCTCGTTGGCCAGGGGCCCGCGTGGCATTCGCGCACGTCCGTCAACAAGGAAAATCTAAGGTCAAACACGCCGATACTCGCTCGAAAATCCGCGATAACATCCGCGGTTAGTCTCGCGTAGCCGATTTCTCGTTCGCGTGCGTCACGAGCTCCGCCTCGTCATTTCTAATAAATATTTCAAACGTTTGGAACGCTCGTTCTATCCGTTTCTAACGCGACTGCTAGACTCCGGAGATTTCCATTAGAGCCGATCCGTAAAAATTTCAGACTGAAACGATTTTAACTACATGTCTTTCACAGCACATGTAAAGTGGGTTGACCGAAGGAAATGATTCGAGAATATTTGGACAGGTGGTCAAGCTCGTGACGAGAGTCACGGAATATAAGAGACGTAAAAAGAGGCTCGTTAAATTTGAAGAGTTTGCTCGATCGTAGATTCTCCGATACGCTGGAAATACCTAATAGCTACGCCGGTCGATGGGCAGCGGATCAAGACAGAGTTCGTTTAGGCTTCGCTCGTTTAGCCGAAATGGCTCGATAGGAACGGTCAGTGCACTGGCCTAGTCGTTGAGATTTACGGTCGTGGACTCGCTCTGAAATACTTGGGAGAATATCCAGAATGGCCGACCAGCTACGCAAAGGAATTTCGCAATTTGTAGAGCCGGCAACGTGGCGGTTAACAAGAGCGGAGTTACCACGGTCGCCTCACCGAGCCGACTCGGATACCAATTCGCTTCTTCTCCTCGGACAGAGTAAAACAAAACGCCATGATCGTTTTACGATCGATACTCGAAGAATTTCTATTGCCAACGCGTCTTACTTTCTCGCTTCACCGTTCGTCTGTTCGCTGATCGTCTCGCGATAAGTAAAACCGCTGCCGATCAATTTTCGTCGAAATTCATCCCTCTCTGACTCTTCGTTCGTCTCCGTTCTACTCTCGCATCGAATTATTCGTCGTTCATTTTTCGAGCCGATGTCACGTTCTCACAATTTACACGGAGACAGAGTAATTAATTTTGTAATCGTGGTAGACAGCATAATGATTCCGAGACTTGTCACATACGAGAATATACGAGACAGCCTTTAAGTGTAAATTGTTCCGGTTTTCAAAGTCGAAGGAAAGTTCGTCGACTTCTACAACGAATTTTGGTAGCGTGTTTCCGTTTCGTAATCCTGCCACGTGACTTGGCCAGGCATAGTTCGTCGTGTTCTTTTCTCGAGACACGCACTCGCGCATGCACGCACGCACGCACGCACGCACGCACGCAAGCAAGCGCTCACGCGCGTTCAAGTAGATACGTGGGCTGGCCAAACGCGTACACGCGCTCCTAGCCTGCGCTTCCTACCCATGCGTTCGAATCTCCCACGATACGTCTCTGATTATACGAAACGACAGACACGACTGTGAATCTCGACTCGCAAATGTTCGCAGATCGATCGGTCGGCATCGGAACTCGTTGTCCATCGTGAGAACAATATAGGGTAACTGCACCAGTGAATGAACATTTAAGAAATTAAAGGAATCTCATATATGCCAAATGGCTTCCTATACTTCATTTGTCAAAAATAAATGAACACAAATAAAATGAAATTATTATTTTTCAATATTAAACGTTAAATAAAAAATATAAAAAATACCAGGGAATGAACACTATATTCTAGTAATTATAGGTAATAATTATTAATCATAATTATTGGCCCAAGCATCATTATCGCTGGTATGCCGTGCGGCTTAAAATTTGTTGAAATATACAAAAGCGTTAATTTACTGGTGTCCGTTTATTCACTGGTGCAGTTACCCTACTACATAATTTTTGAAGATCCCAAATGCAAGTCGAAAAGACGAAATTATCTGATAATTACGTTCGTTTATAAATTGTCCATGATCCTCGCACCAGTTGGATAAACAAGTGGTACACCCAGTATGCGACGATAGGCCCGAGTAGATGTTTTCGCTAGCTCCGTAACTCGGTGGCTTGAAAGCAGAATCGTGTAATTCCAGCACGCGTCGTTTCTTCGGATCCGATCTGCGAGCGTCGGCCGTAAAGCCGCTAATTATTTCCCTAATCACCGCGTAACTTGTTCTTTCTCTCATTTTTTCTTCTTTCATTGCACGCGCGATTATTAAAAATATTGTTCGGCTCCAGCTGAAATTCACATTAGCAATGCTTCGTGTTCGTCGAGCCGCGAGAAAGCGTCAGCCTCGTACGTAAACAATCCATAAGATTATCATAAATTCTCGGAATCCGCATGAATTGCAACACGGTTGGAGCGTGTCGGATCCAGTCTGTTCGCGGCATTATTTCCTTAATCAGTCGGCATAAATATTCGAGTGATTCGTCCTTCGGCGATGAACGCGCGAGAAAGACCAATTAACGTCATCGCGGAACGGTCTTTGATTCAGTATTTCGATTGTACCGTGAAATACGGGATCTCGTTGGTCGCGTTGAACGTCGCAAAAAGATGCAGCAGAAAAGCGTTCCTCGCGTTGGCAATTATATCGGATGGTCCGACTGGACTATAAATAGTTCCCAATAGCGCGCGGTGACTTTGAGAAAATCGAGACGAGTAGCCGCTCGTGTCTTCGCTCGTAATGTTACGGATGCGGTCGGCCGGATGTTATCGTTGCTGTCGGACATGTTATCTAACTGCAATCAGCGGCTGACCGATCCGTAAGAAATGGGAGAGAGAGAGAGAAGTAAATAGATGTTCGATTTGTGAAACGCACGACCCACAGCGTTACTAGAACCTTTTGCAAGCTCTAGTTACTTACAGAGACGCGGAGAAGGAAGCCACCCTTGCCAAAGATAGGCAACCGATATTAAATGAGAATGATTTTAATCTAGGACGAAACAACACCTTTTTTCCCTCGATTATTAAACATTTTTAATAGCAAACATGGTCTCGAAGAACCAGATGATTCCGCCATGAATCTAAACGTTTGGGTAATCTTAGAAATTAGTTATTGTGTGTAGAATATGATCGAATCTTGCGCCGATAAAATCATTCTCATTTACTATCTTAATATTTACGATCGAAATAACAAAAATCCTATAGGCAACCGATGTTGAGAAATTTAATTTTGCATCCAGATGCAAAGCAGTCTTTTGTTCGTCAATTCTCGAGATGGCGCAGAAGAAGCTACTCGTAAGAAGTCAATGAAAATCGAAAAGCTCAGTGTCCCCACGGGGCCATCTGTCTCGGACGTCTAGATAAGCCTCGGTGCCACCGTTGCTATGACGTGGCTTCTCGAGTCACGAGTCTCGGAAAGCCTGCTTCGGGACCTTCACCGTGAAGATCTTGAACCGTGGTTGACGCAGCGACCGGTACCAAGATGGCGGCCTCGGAGAAGCGAGCCAAGCGAACGAGCAACCGAGCAAGCAAGCGAACCCGACGATTGTGTAATGGCGGCCGCGCGAAGCCGGCTCTTGCTCACGAGTCCATAGAGGAAAGGTGAACGTCCTGCGATGCCACGTTCCTTCGTCCCCCCCGCTCCTCTTCTTCTTGCATCTATGGTGTCTCTTTCTCTTCTCTCCACACCCCTCCTCTCTCTCTCTCTCTCTCTCTCTCTCTCTCTCTCTCGCCACTCTCTTTCTCTCGGCAGAGTCTCTCCGACTCGGTCGCGCCACCGAATTCCTTCTCCTTCTCCGATTCCTCGGTTTCTTTCTGTTCTCGCGCCGTTTCTGGCCGAGTCAACCGAGTAGGTACACCACGCTGCTTAGCACCGAGCTAGCGAAGGCTACGAGTTCCGTTGTCCCGAGACGAACAAGCCCGGCGGCGCAGCGGCGCGGCGACGGTCTCGCTGTTCCTGCAGCCACTACGTGGAAGCCTCGTTTCGGACGAGTGTCATCGCCCTCTCCTGGCTAAACAACGATCGACCGCCCTCGACCGTTTCCTCGTTCCTAATTCCTCGTTTGCTCGACGCCGCGCGTTCTCTTCCTGTGTCAGCTTGCCTTAGCTCGCCTCGCTTCGACAATCTCTCTTAACACTTCAACTCCAGAAACGAGAGATCCAATAATTTCGAAAGATTCGTTACGAGTTTAACGAGATAAGATCGTTGTTCTATTCGTAGGAATAAATTATTTATTTATCAACGATCTGCCATATGCCTGACCGATCGAGCCTGATCGTAATGGAGCACGTCGACGCGAACACGTTCTCCTTTCCATCTTAGGAACCATTGCGATCGTCTAATTCGAAATTTATATTCACCGCGGCGAGACGTCAATTTAAAACCATCGATACCCGCCCGTTCGATCGACGGACGGCTGGGTTCTTCAACGTTTTCGACATCGAAACGACAACGTCTAATATTATTCTTATCGGTGCGAAATAAATCAGGATTACATAAGCAGCTCTGTCCGGAGACCTTGATATTCGATTAATCTTCCTCGACGGAAATATAGACAGCTCGGATACACAAGGCGAATTATAAATATTCAGTTTTCGGTGACGCGTTAATATGTATGAGACGCGACAAGTGTTAGAGGTGATTAGATTTAAATTGAACTTGTATACATTGTTTTAATCGGTGTCTGACAATTCATGGAAATCGAGACTTCGAAATTGCGGTAATTGGATAATCTAACAAGATGGATCGATACAGTGAATGATTAAAAAGATTTTTACCATTATAAGCGATCGACTGCGATTTGTATTATAAATTAGGTCCAATATTGTTGTAGTTACTACTAGTAGGAGAAATGGGATCGATCGGGAAGCCAGAAAATGAAAATGATCGTGCTCGCGCGAGCGCGCGCGTGGAATTGTGTAATTCGAATCGCGGTGAACGAGTCGAGAGGCATTCGGGTCGCTGTGGTCTCGGTGGAGAACAACGTACACCAAGATGGCGGCTGGCCTGCCTCGTGGCATGGAATCTGATATTACCTCACCGTAGCCCTGGCAGTGACAGTGGCCCTCTCTCCGTTGTCCCCTCTAGTTTCCGAAGCCTCCAGGTTCGACTCGAGTCGACTCGAGTCGACTGACTTCGTCTTTCCTCCGGAGTCCTCCTTTCCCTTCTATCGAACCACCTCGACCGTCACGTTACCACTAGGAAACTCCACGACCGCTAATTATACGCGGTCTCTCATTAGTTTTTCCATTCCCAACGATGCATTAACTCTTCCCGTCGAACAGCCGTTCTTCCTTCGCCCCCTGCCGCGCCTCCTTCAATTATCTAATATTCTAGATTCTTCTTCAATCGCCAGTCTTCTCACAGTCAAGTTCTCGGTCAAATTTTCCACCGACTCCTGCAATCCTCGTATCCATTGAAACTCGCCAATGTATCCGTCTCGGCAAGATTGTAATACCGAATAACGAGGTTCGTTGCTTTCCAGAGATCCAAACGTCTTCGGAATATTTCCTGAACGCATTGTAGTATAAAATATTGTACGTTTTTAACCCTCATACGTTCCTCAGGGTGAAAATTCAACAATTTACTATTTTTATATATTACAAAATGATTGGTCCCTTTTTATCTGTGTTGTGAGACGTATTTCTCTGGAATGTGACGTGATAAATGAAGCAAAGTTTATTAGTTTAACGTGTGAAGTAAGAATGGGTGAGAAAGTATCATAGAATCTTTTATCCAACTATTTCTGAATAGCAACGTGACCTTTCAGACTTATTCAATGGATCGTCGAAATTATTCAGTTTCGAGCCAAGTACTTTTCTGTGTTCGATCACCTCTGGTTGGCATAGTGTGCGCATTTCTATCGAGACTGTGAATGCCAGAGACTCTACTCGTACCTATCGTGGCCAGTTGTTTTCGGATGTCGAAGAGATTGTGACACTGAAAAGAATGCGAACGTGCGACGCTCGAATGGATGAGTCACAAGTGTGTCGCGCGTGAACCGCACTCCCGATGAAATAATCGCTTCATCCATATTAAACAGTAATTTTTATTGCGAAAATTGTGTCGTGTTGCCATCGTCGACCGCCGGGAGACGCCGCGCCATGTCGGTGATACGCCGAAGAATAATATGTATTATACAATCGGTGCACCGTTTCTGTTATCGGTTCGAGTTAGTTTCTATCAAACGATTGGATAAGGTCAGTGGAAACCGATACGACTGAAATGAAAAGTAAAAAAATATCGCAACTAATTAGGAAGTAGATCGCGACTTTTTTTCAGTCAGCCATGACGTTCGGAAGAGTATGCACGGCTCGATCGTAGAAGCCAATCGAGGACCGTGGAAGTTGATCGTGTATTCACGCTTCCTTCCCGATGACGAAACGACAGACTAATTTCCGGTCAAGTTTCGCTTCCGGTCGGAGACCGAATTAGTATGAGCATCGCGCCGCGACATCCGTAATTGTCGGAAGGCGATGATGATTTAAAGTGTTATAGGAGCAACGTACTCGTCACCGCGAAAAAAGAACGATCGTCGAATAAAACAGTAGATCGAGGAATGTAATTTGCAATCGATCGAAGTTAGTACCGGCCTAAATTATTCACGTCGTCGCGATGTTCTTCCCCGTGGAGAGGCAACCACCGGGTCTTCCATGATCGAGCACCGCGAAATGAATCTCGTAGTTCGTCTCGGTTCCAGTTCAACGAACCGGAAACACCACGTTTCTACCGTCTCCGGCGGCAAGAACGCGAGCTATTCACCTTTTGTCGAAAATAGTTGGAACGCTTGGCGAACAAACATTCCTATCCGCGGTGAATTGATATTAAACGACCTTGTTACAATGATCGAGCAACATAAAATAACGCGAGCATAGGAAATTGAGTACACTTCGAGGCAAATCACCGGAAAAAAGCTAGAAGTCTGTACGGAGTAGGCGTGGTTCGGCTGAGGAGGCGTGGCCACGCTGCTCTTACATCCGACGAGGTCAAGGCAGTGCCCCACGGAGCGATTTATGCTCGTGTCTAGCTTCGACTATAAATCTTAAACAGTTGGAACCATTTCTAACACTAGAAGTATACAATCTTGTTGTGAGTGCGTGTGCGTGTGTTTGCCCCGAATGGGCGTGGCTTCATTGCTCTCGCATTCGGTCGAGCAATTGTATTGCGGCAAATTAGCGTTCAAAATATCTTCCGGGTTTGAAAATAAATAAAATAGGCGTGGCTTCGTTGCTCCAGACTAAAACGGAACCAAGACAGTGCCTCGGAGAGCGGAGAAGAGGTCTGAGACTCCAGCAAGGACTGTCGAGGGTAAGGAAACGGGATCGGAAGGTCGGTCGCAGCTGAGTTGCAGTTGCTCTGTTCTGGGTGTATACCTTGGCTCGTTAAGAGCTCTACAGCCGCAGCTACATCGAGCTGTATCTTTGGTGGCTGCTAGTCGTCCGGTACTCTTTCTGCCAGGTTCTGCCCTCTCGCCTCACCTTTTCTCTCTTCTCGTTCCCCGCTCTGTTCCTTTTTCATCGGAGCCTGCTCCTCCGCGCGTACAGATCCTTGGTGCACCACTGAGCAGAGGAGAGGAAAGGGGAGGCAAAGAGAGGAGAGAGCAGAGCAGAGCAGAACAGAGGAGAGGAAACGAGGAGAGACGAGAGAGGAGAGGAGCAGAGCGGTTCGTTCCTCTTGGTCCGCTCCGGCTCACGGTGTCCGTCCGGTAGGTGGGTGTGTAGGACATAGCGGACTTGTGCAGTCAAGGACACGTTCCGCTTGCTCAGAGAATTGCGCTCGCGAGCGCGCAAACCGAGTTCGCCGGTCTAGCGATGGGACTGACTCGCGCGCGACCGACGCGTATCCTCGACAGAAAAATCAAACACATTGTGTGGCCACACTGCAGATCTTTATGGATTTATTACAAAAATGAATAACCGTGGAAATATTCAAGAATTTTGAGAACGATCTTGTACGATCTTCTATGGTTTCGAATAATTCAAGAAATAAATAAACGATCGTGAGAAAGATCCGTTCGTAGACTTGGAACATGTTCGACACACCGCGTTTGCATTAGCAGAGAATCTTCGGATGCGTTTTTAATTCTTTTTCACGTTGGCAAGGGATCGGACGCTTTCAGACACACGAAGTCCCTAAAAGATATAAAAGTATTTCTGATCGACTGTTTCCGGTAATCCAATAATTGGACGACCACACGAGCCGAGTCACGGTTTACGATCGCGATCGTAATTAGGATGCTCTGCCTCCGACGGCGGAGCGTCCGAGATCGATCGATCGATCGATCGGCCGCAGGGAGCCGATCGACGAGACGAGACGCGACGAGAACGGGGCAGATGCAGTTCTAATTTCAGGCTGGCAAGGTGTGGCTGTGTCGCGCAATTATCTCTCTCCCGACTAGGGAGACCAGCGGATTGGTCCTTCCTCGTCTTTGGTTTTCTCGTTTCAGCGTTCTTTCGCGTGGAATCGATCCGATCGACCGCCTCAGCAACAACATATCTCTCTGTATATTTTAAATATTCACACGTTAAGTTCACGTTATAATTCTCCTGTCCCCTGTGAAAACGGTAATTGGAAAATAAAATAACGTCGACTAATTTCGTAGAAATTCTCTTTTCTTGATAGACTGTTGCGTTCTCCAACGCAATCCGATGAAGGGAACTCTGGCTACGTCTCAGTATTTTATGCTCAGCCCGAAGAGACTGAGTCCGGTCCTACGGTACGTTTCAGTACCGCTCGTACCGTAAAGTCGCCGCCGAGGATGGCAATGGTACTCAAGGACACGTTTATCCTTTATCCTGTTAGCGAGAACAGGAATGCCCGGTTCCCGAGCGCTCTCTCGCTTCGCTCTCGAATCTTTCCGATCCATTAAATCCTGTCCGTGAATTTCGGATTTTCTACATTTCCGACGGAAACGCAAATCGAGATCAGCTCAAGAGAACGACTACCGGCAGAAAAAGGTTTATTTCGAGCAGTCGTTTCGTCGAGGAAACGGACGAGGAGCCTCGGGATGACATAAAGAGAAAGAGCGAGAGGGGCGAGAGGGGAACAAGGAACGAACGAAAGGAAGAAGAGAAGAACAGAGGGGGCAGAGGAAGCGAAGTGAATTAGCGAAGGTATACGACCGAAAAGGAGGCCACGATCGTCCGAGTAAACAAGTGTCTTGTCCGCGGCTCCAAGACCAGTTCCACCTTCTTCGTCTTCTTCCGACGCGACGACGACGTTCCGTCGCCATGGCCTTTAACGTGCATAGCTGCCACGGCACCGCTTCGAAATTAAGTGACGTCACTGGGCTACGCACACCTCTCGCTCCATAGTTATTCGGAACCTTGGAAAATATGCTTCCTATCCCGCTCGCGTGTCCCTAACTATACAAACATATAGGATCATACAAATTTTCGTTTAAAAAATGACGGAAATCTATTTCCGATTTGAATTGATGCGAATCGCGCGTGAAGCTTGATCATTCGCGTTCAACGTGATCTCCTATGGTTTTCCACTCGTTCGTCGAGCTTTTCCTCCGTCCTTGTTGCTGTCTCGCTCTCTGTCCGTTCAGCTATCAAGATCAAGGCCTCGCGCCTCGTATCTGTTCGATCAACGGACAAGAAAACAATCTGGGTTAGGTGTGCGACGCATGCATGTTCTTGCGGTTGCGTTACACCTATTTCATATTTCGGATGAATCGAGAATAAAGCGAAACTAACTATAAACTCGCAGATGTTTCCGATGCTTTTCCTTCGGAATGCAAGGTTTATATTCGGTAAAAATTGCGAACGATTATCCCGGTGCTGGACAGGTTGTGTAAATGTAAATCAGAGTTTTAATTTCATCGGATCTCTGTCGATCGTTTCGTTTCTTTTGAACGAAGGTGGGGGATCGGTTATACTATATAATATGTATAACAGCAGTCCGGTTAAATCGACCGACTCGATCCGATTCGAGGCGAGGCGAGGCGAGGCAGGGCGAGGTGTGCATGTGAGTCAGTAAGACGTTCGCTCGACTTGCCACGCCACACCCCGAAATGCATTTTGCATTCCGCGCGCCTCGGCAGCGGTGCAGCAGAGGTGGTTACAGCGGTGGTGCAGCGGTGGAGCAGTGGTGCAACAGCGAGCACACGCATTCCACGAGGACCTGTGCTCCACTGGCTTTCGCTGCAAGGTGAAACACTTCCGTCCGATAGGGGGGCTAACGTTGCTCTTGACATCGCGGATACCGTAGCCAAGCCATGGGGAAACTGGTATCGGACGCTTGCCTTCGAGACCGAGTCTTGTTCGTTATTTCGCAACTGCACTCATTCAGGGCTATCCTTTTCTATTATCCTCTTCTTCTTTTTATTCAATCTTTAGTCATCTGTGTCTGTATTCATTTCGTCCCGACATCTCGAAAGCGTCGTCTAAGATTTTCGGCTCCTGGATGTTTACTTTCAAAATTACTCATTAATTCTTATTGCTTTTCGAATTGCAAATTGTCGCAAACCGAACACGCTGAGAAGAATTGACGAATTATTTTATACAAATCGAAACAGGGGAAACATTTTTAATCCTTCGCGTTATCATACGTTCCACGGTTGCATTGATTAGAATTTCTTTGTTGTTCATCATTCTCTTAGAAAGAGTAAGAAAATTTATGTTACAAATTGAAACAGGGGAAACACTTTTAACTCCTCGTGTTATCGTACGTTCCACGTGTAAGCCTGAATGACCCCGATGTCATAGTGCAACGGGTTAAAATGCGATTGATCTTCGTTAAGATACAGTTGATTTGGCGTTTCGAAATTTCGCGGTGAATGCACAAGCGTTGCAAAGTTCACGGATAACGTAGTCTTGAGAGCGGCGTGTATGTCAGTGCGTGCAACCGTGGTGTCACACACGGAGAAAACGGTCAAGGCCACCGTACGTGTGGATGCACCGCGCAGCAGAGCACTCTAGAAAGCAGCGAGCTGCAGTCGCCGGTGCATTTTCCGATCTCCCGGCTAGACTCGGCCTTCGCCACTCGGCTATAACCAGGAGAAGGTCAGGACACCTGGATCACCCGCTTTCCCCCCGTCGGAATAATCGAGCAGTCGGTTCTCTTTTGTAAATATTATCCTCGGCGCGGCGCGACACGGTTTGTTTTGTCGAACTTCGTAAACAGCGATTCAAATATACACTGCTTGTAAAAAATATCTCGAAACCACAAGTCTACGCGTACATCGTTTCTCAATGAAAGCTGTCGGACCACGCAGTACATACAGTAGTGTGCGAATTAATGTGAACGCACCAATATTTTTAACGTCTTACTAGTTTTTGTCAATAGTAGTGTGTATATTGTTGTACTTTTAATGAACTAGTCTACGCTAACCTGGTAAGAGGTATTAACACGTGTCGTTAGTGTGGATAAGTCTGTTACAAAATACCTTTTAAACCGTTAGGGGATGTTTTATACAATTTCGGAAATGGATATAACACCAAAAAAAAGGACGAGAAAAATATAACTTGTCTAGATTGGCCAGGTAACTCGGCAGACGCTAAAGTTGACTGTACAACAAAAACGAAGCTGATAGGGGCTGTAATTCAGATATGATTTCGAGAAGAAGAAACATTGGAAAAATTCTGAACACATTTCTTTTCAATATCTCACTTGTGTTCACATTAATTCGTACACTACTGTGTGCGAATCGGTGTGGAACAGTCGGCGAATCTGTTCCGTAGGATTCTAAACAAGGTTCGGTGATTCAGGGCATTCGATTCGAGTGTAAAATCGAATCGGAGAGCGGCTCGAGCGGGTTCTCTCGGCGTCTGGTAATGGCGGAACGACCGGTCGGGGGTGGCCTTAAACGTTTGCAAAAAGCCTCGCTCCTCTTCGAATGGACAGGTCACGTGGAATTACGGTAAATCGGCGTGCACTTGTCGCGACAAATTCGACTCGCAGGCCCATTATTCCCGACGGGCCTAGGTTTTGCGCCGATCGAAGATCACCGCGGCGCGGTGCAACCCGACGCAAACTCTACTCAACGCGATCGAGCGTGAAGTAGAATTTCGCGCGATCCAACCATTATCGTAGTTTACGATCGTTCGCCACGCAGCTACGTTTTTTTCCATAATCCGTTTATCGTTGCCACCACACACCGGAATATCGAAGCATACCGCACCAGCCTCGTCGATCGAATGGTTTTTGCGCGTTCCTATGGATTCGTGACGCTTATCACATTCATACACTCTGCACAAATATACAACACTCCTTGGGTAGACAAGGACATGGGACATGGTCAAGCTTTTCTGTTTTCTGTTTTCTGTTCTGAGATCCGAGACTGGATCTCTGACCTTTCGGAGGCGTTTTCGCGGCAGATGCGTGGACAGGAAAATCTGGGTCGCCATAATAACGCCGGTTCACGCCAGCCCAAGACCGGGATCGAGCTGAAAGGGGTTTCTTTCGGGATATTTTCAGCGGCGAAAAAGGGGGATCGTGAATATTGAATGGATTCGTTTTCTATGAGCCGTTCGACCGTGTTCTGAATGGGCGCGGCGTGTACGAGAACCAGATCGGTTTCGTGAGAAAGAAAAATCGTCGGTGGGTCGGCACCGGAGATCCAAGCCTTTTGTCGTCGTCACTCTCCGACCACCACCTCCGTTTCCATTCGTCCGTAATCGAACAGTCATGCGAGTTACCACTCGAGTGCTAAGGGCTAACACAGCTGAATCGAACAGTTACTTTATTGCCAGACAGTAAAATAAAGCGAAAACACTGGTTGAATTCAAAGATACTGTTATGTTATTTTCGATTTATTAAACCCACTAAGAGAGAAAATAAATTTCCATGTTTCTCCAGTTTGTTGCAATTCAGGTAGACTATTTTTTATCTCTCGACGAATGTACTCGTCGATATAGACGAACGGGAAAGAACACGTTTACGGTCAAATTGTTTGCACTCAGAATCACCACTGGTTTTCGCAATCTCCCGAGCGACATATGGACGTCGCGTCGTGGCAATAAAACGTTTCGTCCTCCGAAGCGAAAGACTAATAGACCGATTTCTTAACTTCCGCTTGGTTTCGAACGCGTGTATCGAAAGGACCGCTGCTGCACGGGCCCCTGAAGGGACAGGAAATCAGATGGCGCGGTATCCGGAGAGTATTACGCCACATTTTTTACTCTATTGTCGTCAACTCTTTTTTCCCCATGATTTCTCAAGGTTACCTTGAATGTTTCGCAAATCCGAAGCATTCGTTTGCGTGGAAAAATTATTATTATTTATTATAGACGGACTGAAACCCTTTCACATAAGTGTTCACAAGAAAAGAGAAAGATACAAGACTGCATAGTTGTATTTTAAAATATTGCAAAGATTCAGATTATAAATAGTGCATGATTCTGCAATAATGCAGTACATTGGATTAATGTACATTGGATTAACTAATCCATAAGTGGATTTCGCTTTAAGCGTTTGAAAACCCGGTCTTGTTTTAAAGTTAAAATTACAGTGCAGAGAAACGAGTTCGAAAGGTAGCCGAGCAATTCTCGTTGACGAAAAACTAACAGTATATTTGGTCTAATGACTGTTGGGACTGTTTGTGACGTCGGGTGGGCTTTAAAGTCACTACCATTATTTGTTAGGATAATTTATTTCAAAGAAAATGGTTCAGCTGGAAGGCAAGGCCAAGGGGCACTCGAAGGGAAGCAGTCATTAGCCTTTCCGAGTCAATTATATGCATTTAATTGCGGTGTATTGTACTGGACACGGCTGGAAATCCTGCGGGAACTGTAAAACGACCGGTCGTAAAAGTTTCGTACCATTTTCCGACGACCAGGGAAACTATGGTGTGAGAATCCTTCCAGGACCCCGACGAGTTAGAGCGGGCCCTTTCTTTTCGGTTGCCTAGGTTTACGGCGCGATCCACTTTCGATGCAGGGCCACGGAACGGTCCTAAAAGGAACGTGCCGGTCAGGTCCCGATAAAATACGATCGTGCAATTCGGTCTGCACGGTCGCCGCTGGCCCCGCGGGCCCTACGATCCTCCCAGGAGTCCCTCCGAAAGACCTCTGCGAATGCGCAACCGGTTCGGGGAAACTGTTTGTCACGTTGCCATGGCACGGCGGAACTGTAACGCTCGGTCGATCGTTTTACGAGCGAGTCCCGGTATTCCCGCGGCCCAATTATTCTCAGTGACAGTGCTTCGCTACCTGACTATCGATTTTATGCGTTTACAGCCACTGCGCCTAATTGCGTGCCGGAATATTTTACGAACTGTTAAACCCTGTGCCGTCTAACAGTGTGCTGCTTAAGATGGTCCGGAAACCCACCTCGTTAATAAACTGTAAGTCCCGTTGCGAAGTAACCTTAGCTAAGAGTTGAGAGCGACGTTAAATAAATATATTGTATAAATTAAAAAAGAACTGTTAAACCATCCGCTACAAGAAACTGCTCCAACCGATGATCGTTTCATGCAGTTGGTCGTGCCGCTTGTAGACACTCAAGATGAGGATTTAGTCTTTCCTCGGAAAAACTAATATTCGTAGAGATTGACATTGTTATTTATTAATTGTTACAGTCTCGAGCACGGGAAAGGATCGAATTCGGTAAGCTGTCGAATTCGAGCGCGAATTAGCAAGGATTCGTCGCCCGGAACGGGTTGTTCGTGCCTCCGTTGCATCGCCTTAGGTGTTGAATGGAAATTCTGGGCCAGAGAGTGGCGTGGCCAACGATGGTGAATTTCGCGGGCACGAGTGGGCCTAATGGCTCGCATCGAAAAACGCGGTTCACCGGCAGAAACACGAAAACGGATATGCGTGTATCACGACACAACAGAACACACCGTCCTCGAATTAATCCCGCAAACCAGCGCCGCCTGTTGGTCCTCTTCCCGTGACCCGAATGCATTGTCCAATTCGTTTTGTCTCCGCTCGCATTCGTCCATTCATCTCCCAGGTCCGATACGCTGGGCCCTGTCGATGCACATGTTACCCTCGAAAATCAAAAGGCACGTGCACCTCGTGTGCCCTCTTTTCGGCGACGTTTCACGAAAACTTTCGATCGATCCTCTCTCGATAAGAACAGAGAGAAATGCGAGAGAACTTTGTCTCCAACCTAAATAAATCGGCCGATTACTTAGCTGGCAGTGCGAAAACGCTTTTACCTATTCTTCGGGATATACATTTTCCTGTGAAAATCGGGCTTCCGGACGTAGCTGCGAACGATCTGAAACGGTGAACCGGCGATTAATAAAGTCGTCCCTGGAGGTTGCCAGCGGCGGGATTGTTTTCTCGAGAGGCTCGCAAACGGACCGAGAAAGGAGGTAAAACCGCGAAAAGATGAAGGAAACGAGAAAGAGGAGGGAAAGGAGGGAGAGAGAAAGGTGGAGCCAAGAAGGAGAAGAAACGAGAGAAGACAAGGAGGAGGAGGAGTGAGAGAGAAGGTGGGGAAGGTAGGAGGGAGAAAGAGATCGCGAAAGAGGCGTCGGAGCGGCTGTCCTTGGATGCTCGCGGATCGGTGGCCACCGGCAGTCAATGACCTAACAACGCTCTTGTATCCACGCCGGCTGGCTCGCTTCGTTCGCTTCGTTCGCTCCAGCTCGCTTGGCCCTGCGCCATTGCAAGCTCACCTTCGAACGACTACCTCTCTCTCTCCATCTTTCTTTCACGGGAGAAAGGGAGAAGAGGTTTCCTCTGACGAGTCTCGAAGGGCTTCGTCCTCGCCTGGGCACGACTCGCGGCTCATTACAGAAGTTTGTTCTCACAATTACAAAAGTGGTCAAAGTTAAAATTTAAGAAAGAATGAGTTTAAATTAGTTGAATATAATATTTTGGATATTTTTAAATATTTAGAAATAAGAAATGTATGGCGTATAACAGTTTCATAGTTCTGGGCACATTTCTGATCGATTCAGATCGTAGTTATTTGGTACTGAATTTATTAGTGGAAACATTCTGCGGATTATCCGCGATTGCAGCATGAAAATGGACAGAGGTTATGCAGGATTGAAAAAGGCTGTTCTTGACTTTTAGTTCTGTACTCTGTACGGTCCGTTGCCGCGGCTAGCTAGTGGTGCGTCGAGACTTCTGCCCAACACCATGGAATATCTACGATTCCTCGTGTCCACGGTGCAGATCGGCCCTCGCGCATTCGATACCCTTCGCTGCCGATCGAGGAATGCGGAGATGATTTAGCTGGATTCGAGACGGAACGCTGTGGCGCAGGTCGCATAATCGAATCGACTTTACGCGATCGTAATTCGCTATTCACGTCGTCCGATTCTTCGATTGCGCTGCGAGCGGTGTTCTGGTTTCCAGTTGCGTTCGGCAGCTCGTTCCAATCTTCTTAATGTTTTTAGCGTTTGCCCATTACGTAAATTGGCTCTCGGTTTCTCACTTATCAAAGCGAGGAAGTCGGTTTCTTTCGACGAAGCGTTCGATTTATCTCGACGCCAATGAAACTCTCGATGATCGAAGACCTTGGTGGGAAAAAAACCGAGCGAGAAAATCGGTTTCTTCTTGCTCGATTCGAGTGGAAAATCGATCTGTCCGATTTTCGAGAAATGTTCCGTTCGAGATTCGATTCGGAACGTAGTTACAGCTCTCGGGACTGGTTGAATATCATCGTCGCCGTCCGCAGGAGTTACGCGAGCAGGACAACAGTCACGGCGAAACCTAGAATTACGTGTTAACCGCGGCCGAACCAAGGAAACGGGAACGGAATTGCAGCTATTACAGTGGCTAGCTCTTTTTGCGACGGCGCGCCGTGACATTGACCGTATCTCGATTTTCACGACGTTTCTTACGTCCGGAATATTACCCCACCGACCAAAGAAAATTCAATCCAAGATCACCGTTGCGAACGTAGCCCGTGGGACTCTGCTTCTTTGCTGCCACGCGAAGAACCATCTCCAATGATTCCCCAGGGAACAGGACAGTTTTAATTCCCAGGCCGATATTGTCCTTTGGAAAGCAAGAAAAATATACCGCACACGAAACATCTGTATCTGAATCTATAATCGGTTTTGCTACTTGACAACTTAAAGATAACGATTCCACGGAGTGTTGGAAATTATGGGGAAATGAATGCCGCAGAGAAGTATTGTCGACTATTTCCTGAGAACCGGTTGGTTTCTGTCATTCTAGAAGTCGAGTGACCCAAAGCCGTTGAAATACGAGCAGGATTATGACAACGAAATTAACGGATGGGCTTAACCGAGTCTCGGTCAGGCCCGCCGACAATAGAACGGCTTATTTCGCAAATAAGCCGAGTAAAAGTCATTCGTGACCGACTGCTGCTCCAAACAAAAGCTTTAACCCTAGGACCGCTTTGTAACCCCGGCTACTGCCGATGCTCCAATAGCTCTGCAGATCGTCGATGAATTTAGTTGCGGATTAGCAATACCGTCAGTGTTCTTCGGTCAAAGGCAGACCGTGGACTTTATGGGTTTATTAGATGTACAAGTAAGTTAGGTGCCTTTACATCTATTTAATTGTGGTTGTGTATTTCAAATGAATATTTCCTCCTGCCCCTTTGGGATTTTAAAGCGTCCACCTTATCCTACTAAATGCACTCCATAAATTTTAAGCTGGTTGGTACATAACTTGAGGAAACAATACTTTGCATCATGGCGGTTAAGAAACAGTACCCTCGACACTTTGATTCCCTCGGATCGTTCTAACTTCAAATCTCTCGAAGAGGTCCACAGAAGCTTTAATAATTTTTTATGCTATCGAAACCATCTTTTAAACATTCGCACTCGGAGCTATTTTAAATAGAAAATTAAACATTTCTTTCGACCTACGATATTTCCATTCCCTACGATTTTATAAATTTTATGGATATAAAATTAATGTTCTGACCTCCTTCAATACTTAAATGTTTAGTGATTGATTAGATACCAACATATTTAATAATCTAAATTGTATTTTGAATAATAATATAGCAATTTTTAGTGGTGACTGCGAGGAGTGGTAAGGGTTGTGGGAGAAGTGTGTAGAAAGTAATGGTGATCACTTTGAAACGCAACGAGTATTCCTTTTGTTAATAAATAAAGATCAGAGGTATGCTCAAAAGGCAGCTAATTTATTTGTACATCTAATATAATAAAAACGAGCAGATGGCGTTTAAAATATTATAGTAAATAGATTGAAGGAAGACTTGTAAATTATCGAAACGGTTAAAGAAAAAAAGAAATTTCCGCGATCCTATTTCTGTGCGATCAATGGGATTTTGGTGTTTCGGCGAAGAAAAGAAGCGTCAACGAAAAATTGCGTCGCAGACCGGTGCCAGAAGGTTCGTTCCAGGAATTCGTAACGGAACTTGATTTCGTCATTCAGGATTCCGCGGCCGTTCGTACGTGCCAGGTTTATTTTTAGAGACGCGGTTACGGTCATCTTCTGGCAGCGACGTCACCTGTACAGGTGATTCTTTCTCGCGCCTACCCTTTCCGGAAATCGTGATCGCCGAACAGGGAGAGACGAGCCACGCCGTCGATTTTCGGGTGACTTCGATCTACTCGAAAAGTGTTCAGGATCAAATAATTTATGTATTCAACGTGTAGCAATTAATGCGAAACGGGGCTGCAAGAAATTCGACGAAAAATGACTGACAAAACGAGCGAGACGAGTTGATTAACGAGCAGGCTCTCCTTAAACCTTGCTACATCGGAGACCACCCGTTCTCGAAAACGAGCAATTCGATGGCGAGCTTGTAGCCGATCAACGTTGCTCATCGTACGCAAGTTCGACCGATTACCCCGTGCATGTACACGAATTTGCATAAAGATCCACAATCTACTGTGTAATAGATACTCGGGAAGTGTAGGGCTGTTATACTTTTCCGAAGCTCCGAATGATTCGAAGGAACGAAGGGAACTTTGAAGTGCGAAATGCGTTTGGGCAATGCTACTTTGCTTTTCTTCGCAAGTGAAACACAAGGTGAAACACATACTGTTGTAAACTCTAGTGAAGGAAAAAGATGTCTGGTGGTTTGTACTGATGATTGTGTGAAACAATTAGCGATGAAAGGGAAAAGTAAATAATTAATGAAAATGGATTGTCGCTCGGCGTGATTTTGTTCCTCGGATGAAACCGATCCTCGAGAGACGGGCGAGGATAGTAGGCGTTTTTGGAAACCGATCGCGGTCCCTTTTTCCTGGGACGCGGACGGTCGAGATCGATCCATAGACAAGCTTTCCCACAAGGTGTGCCCACGGTATATGGAACAGAAATATCGAATATACGGTAAGGTGCTACTGAACGGCGCAGAATACGGCAGGATATCTCGAGCCACCTGTCCTTCACTCCCACGCTCTCCTATGCGATGGACCGACCTACCAACGGATGGATGGATAGCCTCTAATGCCAGGACCCACTAGGATTCGAGCGAGGGGACCGAAAAATAGATCTAGACCCCGATCCCCTCCTCCCCTCTTACCTGCGCCTTTTCTTTTCCATTACCCTAGGACAAAGAACGAAACTGCGGCCGCAGGAAGGAAGTCGCTTCTTCTCGAAAAGGAATCGATTGAATTTCGATCGGGAAACACCTTTCAGAAATTTCAACGATGCTCGGCGACCGTGTGAATCTCGGTCTCCCGAATTTTCCATTGACGGATGCAATAATTAAATCGTTGCAAAGCACATATGTACAGCAAGTACTCGACTTGTGCGGTTAATAAAAATGTCAATGAGACAGGATATTTAAAGGGTATTCGTCGCTGGACCTAGTCATCATCCTCCTGCCCGTTTAGGTAATTAAATCAATTCTATAAAATTATTTCAACGATTTCTCTACGCGTTCTTCTCGAAAAGGCGAACGTAAAAGCTGCTGCCAGTTGTCCCGTTCGTCTCGGCAACACAGGGGTCAGCGGGGCATCTAACTTGTTCGATGTGCAGCGAGCTAAAGTATCGGATGACTCCTTTGTAGCCGCAAATATTTGTTAGCCAATAGAACTACGAGACCGGAAGAGAACGCCGCCCGAGAACCTTCTCGGCTGCTGCTTCGAGATTTCATTTCTCCCGGAGTCGGATACCACGGAAACCAACGTGAAACCGGAGAGATCAATGAATTATCGTGTAATCGTGGAAAGTCGCTCGACCTACCATCACAAAGAATTCTCGAACTTAACGAAATTACAGAAATGCGTATTTTATTCCGCTTAGGACGTTTCATAGAAAAATCAAACAAAGTATAGTGGCTTGTTTAGAAAGGTGCGCCGTCGGTCGTTTTCTTCCAAGTTATTTTAACTCAATAAAGTGTAACGTTTCTCCAGAAAACCGGACGTCCGTAAAATTATTCAAAAGCTTGTTACCTGTTCGAAATAACGAGACCCTTACAATGGGATATTTTCGGATTATTGCAGCCTTGCCTGTTTTTATTAAAATCGTTTCCAGCAACGGGCTGCAATAAACAATAAGGTAATTCGGGAAGGGAAACCAGACAGAGAGTATAATGCGAAACAAGAAAATTTATTACAGGTAGAGAGAAAAGAACGGAGAGAGGGTATTGGGCAGTAAATAACGATCGTTCTAATTCTCGGGTATTTCTTTCAGGTAGTCGCATACCTGTCGTGTTAGTGACGAGCCCACGACAATCTGGTAGTGTGGTGCACGGTGCGGGCTGCCATAAACGGGCAGTTTTGCTGGAAGCCCAACGCATTCACCGGCATGACCCGGCGTGACGAGAACAACCCAAAAGGTTACCATCATTTTTTAAGCCTTTCCTACTGTCCGTAACGGTATCGGTGTTTTTTTTTTCGACAATGTTTCCCCGATCGCTAGAAAATCCTCGCCGGAACCCTTTTTTTATGGGGATTTTTATGGCGTTTTCACGTGGCCAAACGGCGCCCGAAAAGAAACGTCGTCGTAATGCCGGCGACGTTTATTGCACGTCCACATGGACTTGCTGTTTCGGTTCTTTATTTCTTTTCTTCTCAAAACTCCTTGAATTTTCCTTTCGAACGACCCGGACAACCCTTCATTCGCACTTTCAGCACTTTATTGCAGTCTTTAGGCCGACGACCGCTAAGCCGATTTTTATAAACATTTTTTACTCGCGAGTTTTTGCAATCGTGCACGCGCGAACGCAACTTTTTGCTAAAATTTTTCTTAATGGGTCAACGGACCGTTTGGAATGCTCTTCCTTTTCTGGAGCATCTGCTGCTACGCTTTTTGAAAATGTTGAAAACTTTTCTCCCGGGAAGATGCATCCTCTGTAACAAAATCTTCAGTTCTGGATAGAGCTAAATTGTGTCCATAATTAGGAAAGTGGTAGATTATCAAATAATCAGCCAAATTGTTTTTTTTATTTCTCAGTAGTAATTGATGGAACTATAGCACCGAGAACATTTAATATTTATTATTAAAAACATTACGATCGATATTCAAATACATTTATTAGAAAAGTGGTGTAAGTCAATCTAAAAAAAAAAGAGTTTATCAATCACATTTGTAATACATGATACAGTAAATGTACACAGAAGAACTAGATACACAGTAGTTTTAAACAATTTTTTCATCGCATTATACGAAAATTTGTCTCGCTTTCTACAGCTTCTGTATTTGAGACTTAACAAACTTTTCGACGCCTATCGTGTACTAATCGGAAGTTGAGCCTCCTGGTCTGTTGGAAATCCTCCGGCTCGCAATAATATTTACGAACAACGTGAGGATGAGCGAGCCTCCGGCTTCTCGAATGTTTACGGAAAATATTGGCGGTCTCAAGGTTCTTACTAATCCTCGAGCTTAAAAAAAAAGAGGAGCCGAAAAGTGTATAGGGTTGTGGATTTGAAAAGGTAATTCAATGTCTCCCGGGCTTAACCCTTCAGATCCGTCGTAAACTACCCTCGACGAATTGCCGACTCGAGCTAATCCTTCTCGCTGCATGCGGAGTCGAAATTTTTTTTGTACTCCACCAACTTTCGTGTCCGGTTTTTCCGAAGCTTTTTATGCCGTTCAGATTAAAGCTTATTGCAGAAGACACGTTTTTTCGCGGTGCGGTAACCAAAAGTTAAATATCCCATAAGCGGAGTCAATTTTTTCCACGTCTCTCTGGGACTGTGCGCAAAAAATTTCCGTCACGAAGAAGAAGCTTGCATTTGTAGGGCAGTGCGATCAGGATCCAGGAAGGACTAGAGGTTCAGTTTCCAGTCGAACAATATAAGAAAAAAGGACAAATCGGTTAACAGAGGTTAATGGAACGCGTCGAAAAGCGTACTCGAGTTAACCGACCGACGTCAAGGAGTTGGATTAATGGCGATGCAGAATCAAAAATTTCGATACTTTTCAGCCTGGTTGGTACGCTATCGCGGAGAAGATCGCGCCTCTGCGGACGTTGAAGTCTCGAAAATTGATTGCTCTCGAGCGTTGAACGTCGAGGCGTGCTCGGTTGCCTCGACCGATATTCCTAGACGCATTCCGATTGACGAACAGGATACGCCGGAATAGATTCTCTATTTACGATAACGAGTTGCCTACGGTAGCGGGAATAATTACCAGCCTGTACGCGACCCATTTCGGAGCCTCGTTAATGGGCTAGCCGATTAAAGATGCGTGCGATCTCCTTTGCGCGACTGGACGCAGCGTTTTCTTATCCATACTGCTTTCGTCATAGCTCTCTGCTGCAACTCTGGACGCACAAGTTTCCGTTCCTATCATGCGATTTGGCATGTGTCAGTTATTTCTCCATGTTTTTTCATTCCAAGTGATGAGGTAACAGTTACATCTTAGGTTCTTCGCGTAATGTGTTTCGTATTAAACAAAATAGTAAAAGTCACAAAGTTTCGGGCAAATTTATCTAGAAATAACTACTAAAAGATAATTTAATACTAGCTAATTTTAATAGAAAAAGGCACTTTCGTATTCACACGAAAAACCACACGAAGAAGTACACGAATTAAAATACGGATGTACGGACACGTGAATACTTGTAGAAAAATTCAACAGTCTTCAACAACGGGGAAGGTCTTGTTCGTGAACTGCGAGGAGTGGAGTAAATTTTATTTTCGTGCAAGCGAAAGGGTTTACGACGTCTTTTAAAAGTTAAACGACCAGATTTTCCCAGCTGTGCTGTCATCGACGGTAAACGAGCGGAAAAAGAGGGGAGGGGCCAAAGGATTGAGTCGATAATCGTGGCCTTAACGACGGCCGCGTTTACAGGGGTTACAACGACTTCAACGTCAACGATGGGACCGTCTTTTGCAGACAATGGAGTGTTCTTACTCGTGCCAAGCTGAACCTCCAAACCCTTTCCATGGATTCATGGAGTCAGTCCGAGTCGAATCTAGCTGAGTGGCTAATAAGCTTGTATTGCAGTACCTGGTTGGTCTTCGTTCCTCGACGAACACGATTTTTTTACGGCAATGGCTAACTGTTTCTCGACGGGTACCTCGTTCGAATGTCAAGTTCTAAAAAGTGTACGTTGAACGAAAAAGGATCTCCGTGTCTGTGTCGCGAGACTTGCTCGCCTGCGATTTGATCGAACTTATCGGAGAGAACTCGAACAATTGGAAAGTTCAGTCGGTGCGTAAAATCGATATCGAATCTGACCGATTCGACCAGATAGGTCTCCATCGAGAAACCTTTACCTTTATCACGGAATGATCTTCCAGGCGCGAACCTATTCGCGCATTCCACATTCGAGGGAAAACTGGTTCTCGCACATTTTCGCCGGAGATGCAATCAACCGCGGATATGACGCCTGGCCATAATAATTAGCCGTTAATGCACCGTGGATGATGCGCTGTCATTTGTCCCATTACATAGTAAATTGCGACGATCATATTCTACTACGAAAACGTAATTACTAGGCCTCTCCCGGAATACATAGAACAATTGCATCGCGGATCCTGCTAATAGTCTTGGCAATTTAGAACCGCTACACCTTCTGTTCTCTGTGCCGTCGATCGCACGTGCTCTAATAATAATAATAATAATAATAATATTAATAACGCCGTCTTTATCGCTTATTGAACAAGACACGGTTCTCGTGCGTTAATAAACTATTAACGTGGTCACTGTCCGGAGAAATACGGTGTCTTTTTGTTTAGTTTAGTAACGAGAAATACGCACGAGACACCGATCAGTTTCTCGGTGTTGCGCGAGAAATTATAAAAGTACAAGATTACTTAGTTTCGCCATCCATGATAAATGTTCCTTTCCATCGATCGTATATTTGTTTATAAAAGATGTATTAATGCTCTCAGCTCACTGGTTCGATCAATTTTTAGAAGCAATTCTGCAATTTATCAAATTCGTTTCGGGAATGAAAAAGTTATCGAAAACTCATGATCAAAAATACCGAACTGTTTCGACACACACTGTGCTCATAAAATACAATAAAATTCTCTATTTACTTTAATCGTATATTCGAAAGTTTCTGGAACGTTTCTGGAACACTTTCAAATCTAGCATTTATTTAAGATAGATGTATTGGCAATGAAAGCGTTCCAAGTGACTCGAAAAGTACTGTTCGACCGAGGACCGCAAGAGACCGCGAATACTTTCTTCGCCGCCTAATATCGAATGGCCGTGCCGCGTTGATGTAACAAGTGGAACCGCAAAATGGAGCGGAGTAAAATGAAGAGAAATGAGCTACTAATAGGAGAAAAAGAGAGACACGGCGATGCCGGCACAGAATTCGTATCCTTGATCGTTGCCGCTCGTTTGTCGTCCTGCGGAGGCCGGTTCACTGACACCGCTGGTACCGTCAACGAGTCCCCGACACTGTCAAGGTCCGTCGCGCCGGTTCTCCTCAATGGCGTCGGTCTGTCACGCGATTTGCCTACGGTAATCGACACGCCTCGCCGCGAATCTGCTTCCTCTCCAGTGTCGGATCGTTGCAGCGTTCTCGCTCAAAAATCTCCGATACAAAACGAGAACTCCCGTCAACTTTCTTCGGGTCAACTGTTTGTTATATTCTTACGGATCTGCCGGTACACCCGTTGTAAGGAATTGGTAATCGGTGGTATATTCAGGTTGGTTACAGCGTTGTCTCCTTTCTCCGATGACTAAAAGACTATAGTTATTTGAAAAGTGTCTATCTATTTAGAGAAAGCGAAACTTTATTACAAATTTTTTATTGGTTCTTATTAGTTCATGAATCGAGACTGGAGATTCTGTTCCACGATCAGAGCACGCTTGGAGCAGCGTCGTTAAGCGACTCGTTAATGGAACGACTCGGATTTAATTACTCCCGGCCGCGTCTCCGACGTGTTCCAAACACCTTCGTAATCTCATTACCGTCTGTCCGTCGAGACGGTCCGTTCGTCCCTGGCACTTTTCAATCTCCGATTGATTAGCCGATGGGATCCTGGGAACGTCGATTCGACGATCCCACCTTGACTTTGCATACCGGTCGCAGCTCCACGGTCTGCACGGTCTACGCTGCTGTAGGCTTATGTCAATTATACGGCGGTGACCGATCGATTGCCACTGTATAAGAATCGTTGCAATGTTGTGATTTGGTTGGAATGGAAGCTCTATAGTATTCGAGAAACAGTCACGTAATTTTGCTTATAAGCGAAACAGTCTTTTTAAAAAAAATTTTCTTTTGGAATATTACATTGTTATCCAGTTCTGAGCTATGCCAAAAGTTTCAAGTCTCTAGCTCATCGGGAAGTTAGTTTAAAATTAATTGCAATAAATAAAAACGTGATAAAATACATCTTTATATCATTGAATAATGTTATACATTGGAAGAAGAAGAATCAGATCGAAACGAACATTGCGACAAGAAACACGTCTGTCAAAATGAATGGTTATCCCGCGTGTCCTTCCGGCTGTTTACAAATAAATATAGCTTTTCCTTAGAACATATGTATAACTCTCTCTCTCTCTCTTATATATATAAATTGCTTCACAAATGTTTTAAACGTTTGACATTTTAGTAGCAGACGCGAGGCTGCCTGCTCGTTCGATCGTTGTTTAAAAAAAGGTACGTTTCGGATGTGCACGATCACCCATCTGGACGGAGCATATGTTCGCTGGACCATCGAGAAACAGCCAGGCAATTTATATCCCGGAAATCAAAGGTTTCAAGGCCGGCTTTTTTTCTCCATCCAGGTACCCTGCGGAGCTCTGTCGCGACCATGGGGTCTAGACCCAGGTCGAATGGATTCTTTTCCCTTTTTTCCTTCCCTGGTAATTATCCTCGGGCAACCAGGAAAACGGTCGAGTAGCTTCTGAAACATGTTTCTTTCTCATCTCTGCCCTCCCTGTGCGCGCACGCGCGCGCGATGCAACCCTTCAGCGAAACATCAAAAGATTAATTTCCTTTCGTCTTGCGTATCATCTTCAACATCGGTTTCGCAGAACGAGAAGTATATCGAGGATCAGGATTCCCGATCTAATTCGCTCCGACGCACTTGAACCTGCCGCGATCTAGCGCAAGGTTGCCGCTCGACCGCGAACGTATTAGCCGAGGATCTCTGTTGAAGAAGGGAAAAGAATGTCGAAAAGAGAAGATTCGCAGACCGAGGCTGCGGGAGATAAAGTTAACGAGAAGAGCGAGCCCAGTCACGTAAGAATTGCGTCACCGGGTAAGTGTACGTGGACTGGAAGAGAGATAAGGATCGAGGGAACTCTCTGCGCGGCGTAGATCTGCCGGAGAAACAGAGAAAAAGGGAAAAAGTCGAGAACGGAAAGAGAGAGAGAGAGAGAGAGAGATGGAGTGGAAGGGAAAGACGAGTATCGGTTGGCGAGCACGGATGCTCGTAAGAAGATCGATTCTCGAGCGATCGACCGAGTGCGTGGGGACCGTTCGCTCGTTGACTCACTGACTCTTGACGGACTTACCGTTAACCAGCAAAAGTGAACCGAGCGAAGTCGTGTCTCTGGAGCTTGCGGTATACATGTATGTATGTATGCCGATTGTGTGCAGTCGCGCGGCTACGTGTGGGACGATTCGAGAATTGTCCGAGCATTGTCGCCGAATCGACACTGAAGGGTCCCGAAGAAAGTGCGAGCGACCATTCGATACAATCCGATGCGAGCCGTGTCTTGCCTCGCCTCGTCTCACCTTACCATCGTTCGACCGGTCTTTAAACCGTGACGCGACCTTTACTGCTGCCGGTATCGTGCCCTCCTCGTAAAACCATCTTTCCGAAGTTTCTTTAATCCTTATGCCTACTTAAACACTCGTTTATTTTTCTATCCATATTTCTGAAAACGTTTCATTTTTTGTATATACAATTTTCTCCTTGGTACTTGCTTTTTTATGATTAAACAACTCGGGATAAATTGATGATATCAATATTTGTCGAACACGAATGACAATATCCGTTAAAAATATATTCGTCTATCGATCGTATTTGTTGTTAATATAGAATGCTTAATGTTGCAAATTACCAAACTAAATAGTCGACGTTTCAATCTTTGTTTAGATCATTTCCAAGATTAATTAGAATCGAGTCTGTAAAATATTATACAAATTTCAAAACATTTGATAAATTCTTCATCATAACATATGTTGTTCAGAAAAATTACCCACTTGCTTTGCGATGAAATTAAATAAATTCTTTATTACTGCGAGACACATGTTAAACAAGTATCCATTAAATTTGTTATTCTCAGAATCAAGGATCGTAGGAACAAATTCTGTTTAATATTTTCGACAACGAGTACTCAGATGTATCCTGTGCTCTCTAGCTAGAATCAGGAGTTACAAGATTCAAGTAAGAAGCTCCACGTTCTTCTCACGACGCCGCCAACAATCGGCTTTGGATTTTCGTCGAGGGATTTTTCTCAGCTCGAGTCTCGTTCGAACGGGGCTAATTAAAGCGCGAGCGAGGCTCGAGATAATAGCAGGAAAGATGAAAAGAAGAGCGGCCGACGTGACCGCCGCAACAACTCGACGCGACCGCGGGATAACTGTATTCTGTGCCTCCACTATGTTTTGTCCTTTCTCCCTTACTATCTTCCTCCCTTCCTCCTTTCCATCGTGTCCTTTCGCGCTTCCTCTCTCCACCTCGCATCCTTGCTCTCCCGACAATGAGAAGAGAGAACACCGAGGTTTCTCATGCGCCAGCGAGTTCGCTGTTTTTTTTATTATTATTTGTTTCTCCAAAGCATCGTCTATGAAGTGGAAAAAATTCACGAGCCACAAATTTCTTCGCCATTTCGGAATATCGAGGTTTCGAAACATGCCGCATTAAATTTTTCGTCCAATCTATTGGAAAGAAAAAAGTATATTTTTTGGTTTCGAGCTCGTCGATCGAGCTCGTAGGTTGTTTACCTCGCCCGTCGAATAGGGAATCGACATTCGTCTCGATCCAGACGCATAATCGAGGCGTCAGGCTCGCGTCGTTCCTTACGCAACACCGAAACATTCGTTCTCGATACCCGATAACGCGGCTCCTCGCAATATTCCGAATTGTTTCTGTGCCAAGGCATCGCTAAGATTGGCTTTACACGTGTTTATTGACCGCTGTTGCAATATTCCCGATGGAAATTTATATGGTATCTCTCGAGCATCGTGCCGAACTGTCCAATGTGCTTTTTACGAAACATCGAGCGCCGCAGATGTAACAAAGAAATCTCATTCGCTTTCTGATACCGTTGCGTCACGCGTTACGCGAACTCGCCGATTTTATGGATCCCTGGCATTTGCGAGCGCGTGAGACCAAACGAAACACAAATTCTGACAAACTACCAAACGTGGGAGTTTCTGTTTCCGTGTCTAGAAACTTTAACAGTTTTTTTTTATTCTGATCTTCAAATACGTATAGATGAATAACATAAAATTTATGATTTCAGCTATCCTCGAGCCACGAATCGGAGAAAAACGCCGATTTCCTTTATCATCGACACGGATTTCAACGGGATGGAGGAGAGCCAACGAGACATCCGACATTTCTCGGTAAGTTGCAAATATTTCTTTCGGAGGGGGTGCTCCGAAGTTGTTTCAGTTCCACCGACGCGACGCAGCATCGCGACAAGAAATTGCAGAGGGAAACGTAATTGGGGGAACGTGTCGCGCGGAATAAATCGAGACCAAGCAGCACGTAACCGGACACCGTCTGGCCGGTAAGAAATTAACGGCTAGCTACGTAAACGATACGACTCGTAGATGAGAGAGTCCGCCGTTTTCCATTTCACCTGGTCGGCCGCGGGCACAGCGAACACATCAAACACAGCAGACCAGAATTTCCCTCCGGGTTATTCACTTTTCACCTCGACCAACGAGTGCGTGTGACCCGCATCGACTATCGCTCTATCACCCGCTAAAACCCGCACTTATGTGTGTCTCTTCGACGTATAGCACAACCGATGCTGCATCGATCTTCCGATTAGGGAACGTCACCTGACCGTAACGAAAAACTGATATATTTATTTTACATTTATGCGAATTATGAGAAGTTCATTTCAAATCCTTTATGCGAATCGTATAGTGAGAATCGAAACAATTTTTGGCTGTTGGACTGTGTTATTAACTCAAACAGCAATTTTGCAATTTAAATTGTTCTCGATAAATAAATTCTCAAAGGAATTTGCGTTTGCTATGTATAAAACGAACTATGTAAACTGAACAGTGTGAATATTCATGATTTGAATATGCACGATGCCGGTTGAAATCATGAATAAAATTGATTGATGATAAATTGATCGAAAACATCAACAAATTGTATTCAAGATTTACGATCGACATAACTAATTAATTAATTATTGTACTGGGGCCAACAGCGTAGAAATGTCTGTTCGCTGTTCTTTATTTTCCTCGAGTTCTGGAACAGCGTGAAACCTGAAGGTCGCGCACAGTTTCGTAAGTAGGCTTCATTTGTTATTCGAGCAGTGATAACAATCGGCTCAACGAAATTACAATATTCGGGTCGGAAGAACAGATTTCACGGCCCTTGGCTCCCTACCCTTTCGTTTTTAAATAACTTCTCCCTGCGTGACGCTTGGAGGGAAACACAGATCACACCTGTTATTATCGCGCTTATTTATACCGTTTAATCGTTTAACCCTCGTACGTTCCTCAGGATGAAGATTCACCCACTCAATATTTTCACATCCTGTAAGAATTATTCATCCTTTAATGTCTACGTCGTCAGATGTATTTCTTTAAAATGTGACGCAATGAATGAAACACAATGTGTTGATCGAACGTGTAAAATACAAAATGGGTGAATTGTTATCCTAGTCTCTGTCATGTAGGTATTTTTCAGAAGCGTACAAGGGTTAACGATTCTCGACTCGGTCGCGAAACTTACTGATTGTTCGCAGCAGGATCTGAGATTCACAAAAGTGGTAGTGGCATGATTAAAGTCCAGCAAACCAAACTCGAACGACCCAATTTCCGGATACTAACCCTCTCCTCCCCCTATGTCGAGGAGCGATGACGCAACATGGCCGAGTCCTCGTCGCTTCCTCGTCCCCGCTACTTCGCCCCAAGCTTCAGGGAAGAATGACTCACGAGGAGATCGCGTTACGTGCAGCGAAATGCAGAAAACATTTTTATTCAGAGAACAACGAAGAAAAAATAAGAATTAAAGAAATTGGTGGGCAAGCGTTTAAACCCACAAGTTACATCGTGTGACGCAACCTCATCGCTCCTGATCGAACGAATATCAAGGAGAATATGATTGAACTTGTTCTAGATATAGTCGAGCGATTGGGAAGCCTATTAATAGTCTTCCGGTGGCTAAAGCGTCGAGCAGAGTAGATTTCCAATTAGCATCTCGTAAAAAGCTTCGCCTCGTTAGCGTGGTATCCTCGGTTCCTTGGCCACGTGACGTGGTCGTGAACCAATAGGAAACAGTGTCCACCGGTGCACAAGGTAGAACCATGTAGCTCGTTGAAACATTAAGCTCTTCCGTCGAATGTCGAAAACTCTGGTTGTTTTTGATTGCTGGGTAAGCAGGATTTAGTGGAATGATTTTAGCGGGAGGCCAGCGTGAAGAATGACAACGGCAGAGCAACAGCAGGCAACGGAAGGCGACAGAAGGCAACAGCAGAAGGCAGCATGAAACGGACACAAGGTAAGAATGCGTGTTCAGCAGGCTACACAGGCCGTGCGAGGCTGAGAGTGGGTTCATCGGACGCCAGCGGCCGCGGATTTACCGTTACGTCTTCTTGGCGAAACCCAGAGTCCACGCTGCCTCTTGCTTCTTTATTCCTCCGCCTTCGCTGGCCTTCCTCTCTCTCTCTCTCTCTCTCTCTCTCTCTCTCTCTCTCTCCTCCATCTTTTCTCTGACTACATGTCCCTCTCTCTTTTCCTCACTCGGTTTGCCCTTGTGTTTCTGCCACTGAATTCCAGCAGCCTTCTCCGTGGAGGCAACAGCGCGCAGCCTTCTCGACCAGAACCGGAAACGCAAATGTCTCCCGGTCGAAGAGGGAACTTACGAGGTTCGCTGATTTTCCGGGTCACGGAACCAGTCGGGTTAGGCTCGCTCCTCCAGCCAACACCAGAGCATTCCACGAGTTACCCGACGCGGCTCGGGCTTTTCGTCGACCACGGTAATGTCCCGATAGCTGCCCCATCGTTCGCCCAATTATTTCTCAGCCGGGACCGAGTGTGCCGAGCTCTTCTGGAAAGCTCCTGAATTATTACGTAACTAGCTGACAGACGTTGTCCTGTCCAAGTTTCTTTTTAAGTTGAAAGCTATTGGAAATGTAAATTCATAAATTGGTATAGAAACAAAATAACTGGTGGATGTTGATAATGTCGATAATGCAAACAGACGTCGATGATGTAAATTCCTATTGAAATATTGATTAAAACTTGCGACGTTTGTTCTTTTTTTTTGTTGTATCGAAAAACGATACAAAAAGCACTTTTAGTTTTTCCCAAATTTTCCATTTTTCCGGGCAACTTTTTCAATTTTTCTTTCCCTAAAATCTTGTTAGGACTCTTACGGACATTTAAAAAATAAATTAGCCAAATCGGTCTAGTCGTTTATAAGTGATGCGCTTACCAACGAACAGTATTTGATTTTTAGGCGAGCCTTCAACAGCAATAATAAACCAAACACGACAAACTGAGAGTTTAGGTATTGACACGAGGATTGAAGCGATTTGCAACGCCGTAATCAGAGCGAAGAATTTTCTGGGAAGTAAACGAAAAGTGGGAAAAAAGAACGAGCCGACTTGTTTTCCCTGGTTAAAGATCAGGGGAAGTGTTTACCGCGTTAGGTTCCCCCGTTCCCTCGTTGACCTCTTTCGCCTTGACCCTCTCTCTCTCTCTCTCTCTTTCTTTTTCTCTCATGTTTCTCTCGAGAAGCGTAGAATCCGATGTTAGGGAAAAATGAGAAGAGAGGTGATGCGGAAGATGACAACAAGGAATGTCCCGAGTTTTGGGAATCTCTGAGGTCGTTGCCCGCTCCGTTGCCGTTCAAGGCTTTGTGGTTCTATGGTTCTATAGTTCGCGTGGTCTACGTGGTTTACGTGGCTGGGTTGCGACCGCGCTTCTATCGACTCTCGCGACTACAATGCGGCGTTAAACCAGCGTGAAAATATTTGTGGAAAATGTACGACAAACTCACGACTTACCATGACAGAAGAGTTGAAAGCGACGTAAAATAAATAAATAAAAAAAAGAAATCCCTGAGCTTCGTTACATCATTGAACTGTGGATTTCATTGCGGACAGGATTGAAACAGTATAACATTTCTGAGATAGAAGGAAACTACTCAATGTTAACACCATTATTTTCACGCAAGCTTTCGAAAGATTCGAATCACCGTCGGAATGGAAACTTTATTGCGGTCTCGTGGAATTTCACTTGTCACCGAAACTCGGAAGAGATCATTCGCGGAGGAAATGAAATTTGATGTATACTCGCTGGAATGTTATCTATGAAAGTGTGTATTCGCATAAATTTCCACAGTCTATTTATAACCGATCGGTTCGCCGCGTGGATGGCTATGCAAATTCGTGTTTCCAAGGACTGATTTATAGAAGGAGGGATCAGATAAAAAATTTCCCTCTCTCCCTGGAAACGTTTTCGCGAGGAGTATTCAGTATCAAGTCTGCTCTAGACGTTCTTCGGGATTTTTCTCTCGTCGGACTTTCTCGAAGCAGGCTAACCTAATTTGATTCTCGGTCAATGAAAATTCGAACGATTTACGCAGCGGAAGATCTACACAGGGAACGATCGGATCAGGCAGATTACGTCAGACTTTGGAAATATTCATACGACTCATGTCGATGGAGCTTCCTAGAACGATGATGAACGACGACGAATCTCCTGAGAAACGCGTGCTTCGGGGCTCGACTATAATTTCGACGCATCCAATAAAAACGCTTGTTAATCCGGGATCGAATCGGATCGCGTCGAATCACTCGCATAACGAGTCACGACGATGAAAGTCATCTCGGACTTTTTAACGAGATTCTCCGTTTCTTAGTCACAGAGCTGGGCCAGTTCTTGTTCGAAGAACGTAACTGTTCTCCTTTCTTGTTGACCTATTATAATACTCCCTCGAGATACGGGTTGGAAATGACCCGGAGCCGAGTGGACAAGGGTTAGCAGGATGAATTTTAACCCGTTGCTCGATTACAAGCGAGACAGTACGATCGGGACTGTTTTCCTTGTGTAAACGAATTCCGTGGCGAGCGATTCGACGATCTCGAAGTTGTTCCGGCTCGGTGTTTTTTCTCGGCGCGGGGCAAACGCCAGCTGTGCGCAGGTGGCCCCCCAGCCTTCTACTTTACTTTCTTCGCGAGTTCCGTTAAATACCCGACACCGAACGCGATCGCAAATCCAGGTGCGGAGGTCAACTTGCGTCAGGTTAGGGTTCCGTGCGCGTTTCTCCCCGCTACTTGCTTCTCTTCTCTCTTTATGCTCTCTGTCACGCATGCATACGCACGCGTACACACGCACAGGTTGCGTGCGTGTGTCTGGCTGTCTGCCTGGAGTCTTCTCTTCGGCAAGAGTCGAACGAGAAGCGTTTCGCCTCGAGGTCCGACTTGTGCATCTCTTGTTACTGGTTACTGCACAAGGATCGACACCTCGAAGAACCGTTTCTCGCGCGCGCGCTCGACACCACGCTCGCTCGAGAGTGAAACCAGTCGTTCCGATTTCGATCAGACTTTCCTAAGATGTCAGAGCAAGCCTCCTTTCATTTTTACTACCGTTCCGCGCGTTACGGTTCTCTTCCGACGAGAAACGATCACCCTCGAACCGATCGCGATCGGATCGGCTCTGTCTACCATGCTTCTGCCGATCAGTATAGTCTGAGCGGCGCGTTTCTGGTATCTGTCGTTGAAATCGTCGCCGATCCCTTCGGCAAATAAGGCCCTCCGTCCATCGAGCTCACACTTGAATGTTAAATAATTTCAATTAATTCGTGGTAACGAAATATCTCGGTTAGCATTGTTTTCTGATCTTTATTTTGCAGCTGTAAACGTTCTGGAATCGATATGTCTCTGCATAATGGGTCCACCTAGAATTTCCTTTTTCTTTTTAATATAATTCTATAGAATTAGCATGTTCTCATCGTTACTCAACATTCTCGTAATCATGCGAAATTTGCTGTACGTCTCGTGAATAAAAGAATGGACACAGGGCTTAAACGTTCGTTTGATTTTTCCGGGATGTTCACCTCGTTGCTATCCTCGATCTTCGCGTACCCTTTCGTATCAGCAGGTAAAAAGATGCTTGAATTTTTTTGGAAAGGTAATATAGATTCTTGAAATTATTTTTTACCGCTCGCTAAACGTCGGGAACAATGAGAACTGGTTAGCAAATTTGCACTTTTCAAGTTTCGAATGATTATCGTCGACATGATTCATCGAGGAAACACTGTTTCCATCCTCTCTTATCTTTTATCTCTCGCGTTCTCGGCGCATGAGTTGTCCACGATGATCCTTCCTCGCGAAAAGTTGAGTTCACGTATTAATGACACACGTGTAATTAACAACGGGTTGCAAGAATTTTTTTATATTTGAATGGATATACCAGTGATTCTAACGTGATTACATACATCTGGATAATTATGAAAATTGAATTTCGTCCAGCTAGAATCGTGGAACTAGCCCACTGCGAGGCGTGGCGGGAATAAAATGGCGAAACAAGGAGAGATGGAAGGCAGGAAAGGTTCTCGCAGCGGTTCTCGAAGCGTGTCGGAACCGAGCCCGCATAGTTTTCCGTTCCGCGAAGACTCTGGCGTAAATAAAACGCGAGCCAGGAACGCGTTGTAAATCTTGAACGACGTTGGTCGTAGATCGCGTTCGAAACGGAGAGATGAGGAAGCTACGCGAGAACCGTTGCGCGTGTTTCAACGGCAAGAAAAGCTCTCGCTTAAAAATGATGGAGGCAAGACAACTTTTACGATCGAGCGCAACGGTAAGGCAGACGATCAGGCGATGCGCGCTGTCATGCTGGTACCCGGTGACTTCCTAGCCCATCGTTTCACGTATCATGCTGGCTCCCGAGCCAGCCTGATAAGGCGATCGATCCAAGGAAACGGGTCAACGAATCTATCGCTTCCGGTCGACTTCGTGTTTTCCACGCGTATTCCGATTTCCCCCCCCCCCCCCCACTTAAGGGATTCTCCTGTTAGAAAAGGTTTACTCGGCAGCTCGCAAATGCAAAACAAAACAAAAGCAAAACACTCAACTGCTTGGCTTTCGTTTTTGGAAGACCACTAAGGGGGTGAATGTCCTCAGAGAGGAGCAAAATCGAACCTGTGAAATTCTCTAATACAGTAAAACCTCAAATACTGTCCGGGATCATCTTTGTAAACGCTGACTGGCCAGTATACGCCAGTTGGACAGTATTTAACGATTTCCTAATTGTTAATGTTTAATGCCGTCGCTGGTAGGCGAAGCGTTAATGAAATCCGTGTTTTCCTGCGGGGGTGACAGGGAACAGGGGGTGTACCAGCGAGTCGGAACAATGAGAGTCGCAAGAACGGTAATCATTTTTCCGGAGACAGGAAAATCGTAGCGGAGACGGAAAGGAGAAGGTGGAGGCCTCACGGTCATGGGAAGAGACCATTAGAGGCATTTCCTCCGTGCAAGCGAGAGGCATAAAGCAGAGGCGAGGCGAGGCGAGGCAAAGCGAGTCTCCGCGCAACTCGGGGGGTTCCTGGCAACCGGAGAAGGGTTTGCTTGCGTGTTCGAGCGGAGGAGAGCAGGTAACAGCGTTCCCGTGTTACCGGTCCGCGGCCACTGTAATTTATTTAATGTAAGCGGCACATCGTCGTATTCTCAGAGGCGCATACCTCGCGCCCGTACCTGTGCACGCACCTCCATTACGCTCGCTACCGGCCGCCCCGTACCCGCCTCTCGTACCCGCTTCGCGTCCATCTGCTGCGAGCGTGCCCCGTTTCAAAGCCGAGCAAGCAATCCTTTTGATAAACGCGCTGCGCCGTGCTCGTTCCACGCCAAATCGATCATTTCTCGACATCCAGGATTTTCTTCGAAATCAAACACGACCCGCCGCGACGATAAAACGCCGTCTAACTTGTCCGTTTAGGCTACCTGTAAAATTCTTCATGGAATAGAGATCCCTCATTATTTTCTGTAATGAAAATCTGCTGCAAATTTTTCGGGTTACAGACGTTACTAGAATATAAATAAAAATATATACAATATATAAATTTAATTTTGTATAATATAATATACAAAATTCTAGAATACTATTTCACCCCTTTCTACTTCACATTTTAAATCTACGAATTATCCCTCGATTATAGTGTGACATATCAAAGAAATATATATCGCAACATAGACAAAAAGAGATCAATCGTTTTAGAATATGTGAATTGTAAATGGATAAATTTATGAATTTTCACCCTGAGGAACGCATGAGGGTTAATAATAAAAGTTATCTTTTATTTTCCGCTTTAAAAAAAATGTATATCTATTAGAAGAGCAACGTTGTCTGGTCAAAACTTAAACTGAACATCGATGGCCATTGTCGTGGCACAGAGTGTGGAAAGCATACTTTCCAACAACTAGCATGGTAGACGTTGTTGCAAAATTGTAATACGTGAACAAGTACGATCTCTACCGACGAGTGTACTCGTCTAGAGTTTCTAGTGGCGATTTCAATTAACGTCGGGATCGGAATTTATTCAAAGCGATCCGAATGCATCGGGGAACGCGACGAACGCATAAACATCGGCAGTCGCACGGTGGCAGCATAGTCGGCAAGTAGAATCAGCCAGCACCGATCAGACGAGTCAGCCAGCCAAGCTTCTGTTCGATCGGTTGCTGGTCCGTTCGACTGGTTGGATTCTTCGGCTAGGTCCAGGATCGTTTCCAGTTCCCATGCACCGAGAACGACCGACAAGAGAGATTTTACTACCGCGCCGGTACTTTCATACCCCCAGCTTTTCAGCTCGATTCCTCGAACGCGGCGAGATAAGTTGCGAACCCGATATTCGCTGGGGATAACGACAAATAATTTCCACGTTCACGAGAAAACCGCGTGTCCGTTGCGGTTGGTTCGCGTGACAAATGCTGGACAGCCGGGAACGTTAGCAGAGATTCATCGGCGTCGCGGCGCGAATCATTTCTACCTTTCAAAGGCCACCCCTCCGGCGAAGGTATCGGGTTCCCAGAATATTTGCATGCGCGGGCGGCCCTGCTCGTATCCCTGACAAAGTCGCCAGAAAAAGACGAAACGGAGAAACGTAACCAACGAGTCCTGCGCGATATGCGCCACTGGATCCTTGGCCCTTCTCCTTTTCCCACTCGGTGCTATCTCTCTTTCTCTCTCTCTCTCTCTCTCTCTCTCTCTCTCTCATATTTCTCTCTTTCTCCATTCCCTTGCTGTTTCTTTTTTTTCTGTTTCGCGAGTTGTTGAGGTCAGAACCGTGATCGTGGCCTCACCTTCCTTCCCGTTCTTCGGCGTCGAGCATTCATTGGCCTCGCCTTCACGGATCTCGAGGTTACGGCGTTCCCCTGCGAAGCCGTAACAAGCGATAACTCCGACCTTCTCCGATAACGCTCCGGTTCTCACTACACAACGCTCGCCGTTTGCTTGCTCGCACGCTCACTCGTCGACCCCATCGTTTTCAACGCGTACGCGCTCGGTCGCCGTCTCGTTAACCGTGTTCAACCCTGAGGCTTCGTCACTCCCCTCGGTCGAATTTACGTCTTTCCATTCTGGAACTTTAAGGCGAATGCGACAAACACTAGAAAAATATCTCACGTACAACTATAATTGTATGTAGTAATTATGTGAATATACCAAAGGTAAATCCAATCCGATCGTTTGTTAATTCGAGAAAATAAGTACAGGTTATTTCTGGTTGGAAAGGGTTGTCGAACCGTAGCGCCGAGAATATTCAACATTTATTACTAAAGGGATCTTTGGTCGCGGAAAGAGGAGGGTTCGACTAGGTTGCCGGGCGGCTTTTATCAGGAGCTCGCTTATCGAAACACAGGACACGACGACAAGGGAAGAAGACGATGGCAGAGGACAGGGGGAGGGGAGGAAAATGTACGACACGGCTGTCGAAGAGCTCGAGGTGGAACGACCACGGAAAATCACGTTGTTACGAGGAGGGCTGGCTCTTGAGCAGCGGAGCAGCGAGCATCGCGCACGCTCGAGCGAAACGCAACACATCCACCATTAAGAGGTCTCGACGGAAGAGGCCCTTAATTGGTCAAGCCGGCACGCTACCGCGGCGCGGGAAGTGTACGGGACCTGAAGACGTGTCTTCTTCGTCGCGGTTGCGTGTTACCAAGGTGCACGCACAGACGCGATGCCGAGGCTACGTTCGAACTATGCACGCGTGCTCTCCGCCTCGCTCGTCTTCTTTTTATCCGTGTGTTCATCGTTCCTGAAATGATGCAACTCGAAGACCGGCCGTCCAGCTACATGCCACAAATCGCATCGATGCACACTGGTCCCCCGATGGAGGAAATTCGCTGAGATTTTCCGTGAAATCAACTTTCTCGTATCGATGTCTGATCAACGGACACCGGGATATATTAATTTATCACAAAATTAGTAGGTGTGATTTAAAACAGTAAAGATCTTAGAAGAATCTAGAAACACTGTTATATTATTTCCAGTTGGTTTCATTCTCAGACATAAATAAATTAGTACAATTTGAAGAGGAGTATTTTTCATGAAAAAGTAGCTACTCTTCGATGCGATTATTTTTTATAAAAACTCACGCTACCCTACCGACTGATTTACCTAGGAAACGTATTCCAGCATCGATTGTTCGGATAGTCGAGGTTCTTTTGGCATATTTAAAGTGACGGTAGACGACGGGACGAACCGTCCCACTAAACGTATAGCCGAGGGACGAGGGTGAATAGAAACGACGAGTTAACTCTTGGTCCCTGGTGAACAGGTTCGGTGAGCCGCGACTTGCCGTTGGGATTCGTTTCATCGTAGCGGGGCGACGAGCACAGAAAAACCCACGGATCTAGGGAATTCGAATACGCGAGAGAGCTCGAACTCGTGCAACGTTGGCTCACGAATGTCGTCGGGACGGTTTCCGAGTAGTGTCGCGTCGCGTCGCAAGTTGTTATACCGTTAACGTGGCTCGGCTAGAGACGCGAAGGATGATCGACCGGGTAGCTAGACCGAGCGAACACACCACCCGACTTCGCTTCTTTTGTTCCTCAAACTCTATTCTTCCTCGACGATGGTCTCTCTTTCGTCGCGGCTATTTCCTTACGCCTTCCTCGCGAACAAGAAAAGCGGAGTGTGTCAAACAGGCGAGCGAGCTAATCGGAAAATGCGTGATGAGCCGTGGAAGAACGAGCCCAAATTTCGAGGGCCCATTCTCTCTTTTATATTAAACGCGAACACGTGGTCAACCAAAATGTATTTTAAACCAAGATTATTTAAAACCTTTCTGTATTTAACGAACGAGAGAGTAAAGAATGGAATTCAAGAAATGTTTTTATACATTTTCAGAGGAACATCAGCAAAAGGTGTTGAAAGAAATACAGTGAATAGTTACCCGGTTGACTACGCAAGGGTTAATTGAATTTCATATAACACGGTACAAAAAATCACGTTGGGGAGGAATCGACAGTACTTGAAAGAGGTGGATCCATAGGATATAGGGCAGTTTCGCATCGTATCGACTGTGCATTATGCACATTGAACTCGATCTTGTGGTTATCGGTTTGTTGGGTGGCCGGTGTCAGTCAGCCCTATCGCCGTGAGGGACGATGATTATCGTGATGATCGCGATCGTTGCACGTATCGCGGGACGCATGCGATGCCGCTAAAGTCCGACCGGTCGTTAGTCACGGAAAGCAATCTTCCTCGAGTTTTCACGGCGACACGTTCCGCGAGGCGGTATCGTCGTCGTCGTCTTTCTTTTCAAGTTCACTGCCATTGTGTCCCTCTCAGGCTCTCGGAAGTTCCGGTCGTTGCTCGTCGTTGCTCGTCGCCGCTATCGTCCCTATCGTTCCAACGAACGTTCACGTCGTCGTCG
Organism: Lasioglossum zephyrum; assembly: GCA_028455615.1. Lineage (NCBI taxonomy): Eukaryota > Metazoa > Arthropoda > Insecta > Hymenoptera > Halictidae > Lasioglossum > Lasioglossum zephyrum. The sequence goes on along the minus strand of CM052333.1, from coordinate 1,881,524 downwards.
TGTCTCTTCGTGGACGCGTACTATGACTAGTCCGCGTTACGTAATCACCGGGACGTGTTCTTTGATCCTTTGCGCTACCTGTCGCCCCTTTCTCTTGCCTGTCGACCGTGTCAGGTCGCGAGACCTCCGTCCACGATTCTCACGGCTCCCCTCGCACCTCGTCAACTCAGAATATTATTATTTATTTATTATAAACGGAATAAAATCCTTTTACAAAACTGTTTACAATAACAAAGAAGAAAAAATATAAGACTACTCGTTTAACAACAACAAAGAAGGGACATGCACAATCGACATGGTACCATCATACAATCCTGCGTAGTTGTATTTGAAAATTTAATAAAGAATTGGTGAACAAAATCAACACGATTATAAATAGTGCAAGAATTTGCAATAATGCGATTTAATTCGCATTCGCGGTCTTGTTCTCAGTTCACGTTCCGGTACATAAAAATTGATTTGCTCAAGCAGAGAGGAACAATCCACATGATTATTAATTAAATTAAAAGTAAAGCTCTGTTCGGATATTATTCTTCTTTGCAGATAATGGTTCTAGGTTCATTTTAGTTATTATTGTATTATAATCTTGATCAAAGATTGACATTGGATTATTTAGCTTAAATGAACAAAACTTTAGAAATTTAATATTGAATGAATGAATTGAAAATGAATATCGTCCAATCACCTTTCAACAAGCCCATTAAAGACCTCTCGACTTTCTTTCCATGAAACCCTTTGGCCAGTTCGATTATTAGCGTCTCGCCGTTATCCCGCAACGCGTGGGTCGAGTGAGAAACGATCATCGTGCGTTAGAATTGTGTTCATCTGTCGCACGACCGTCAGCGGATACCTCTGGTCCTTATGCCATTGACGAAGGCTCAGGTAATTTTCTGGGAGACAGTGAACGTGCCCCGACCCAATTGTCGACGTCCGGGGGCGTTTCTGTCACTTTCCAGCCTCGTCCGCATTGTGATCTCCGTTGTCGAGTCGCTTCCAACGAAGAATACCTCGAACCGAGCTGGTTTGTTTCTTTGTTCGTCCACGCAGCGTGGCGCCGACCTACCAAACAACCGAAGGATTACCCTGCCAATAAATTTCAATAAATTTTCCGAGAATTATCTTTACCACTGCAATTCGACTAACTTTTCTCTAAGAAAGAATATAAATTATTAAGGAAAAGCCGTATTTATTATGCACGAATAACCAATCGTTGGTGACACACGTGTTTCTCAAGGGCGTTCGTTTTGATCTGTCTTCTTTTTTTCAATTCGTTGACGATCATAATTTTACGTACTTCAGCCCTATAATTATGTAGGCAATTTTTTCATTTTGCCTAAAAATCCGCTATCTAGAGACCAAGCAAAACTGAGCAACATTCTGCGTGTAAGAAGAGGTAGAAAATTGTTCATTTTGCATAACGACCCTCTCATCGGAGATGAAACAAGGCTGAGAAAAACGGTCTGCGTAAAAAGAAGAAGAAGAAGTAGGAAAAGGTTTGATGGCGCGAACGACGTCGGTCGTTCGGTTCCACGGAACGCGTCTCTCGCGGAGTCAGTTTTCCCGGGAATACGTAACAGTTCTTTCATACCTGTCTCGTCTGGTCGGCGGAGCAGCCGGTCACCGGTGCTGCAACGATCCGCCTGGTCGTTCCGCGTCGCTCCGCATCGCTCCGCACCGTTTTGCACAACTCTGCGATTCTCCGCGGAGCTCTGGCCCCTCCACCGCACACCGTTCCCCTCGAGGAAACGCTTCGATCGCGTCCGCAAGCAACAACGAACGAGCCGGTTGCATAAGGTGTTTCTCTCGCCTCGATCTCGACCTTGACTTTGACTCTTGATTACGACCACGATCACGATCACGACCACGAGCAAGCGGCGTCGCCGAGCCAAAGCAGTCGACGAGGAACGGTTTCGCAAGCCCTGCGTGTGCACCGTGTATGCAACGCTCGTTCATAATCAGCCTGCGACCAGGAGCATACTTGTTGCTGGTCTCTGCGTGGCTTTGCAAGTTGGTCCTCTTTGCGTTACGTGTCCTTGCCTTTGTTTTTTAACTTCCCGATTCGTAGGGAAGTTAAAACGATAGGATTTTTCTAGATTGATCTTTTATCTATCGCTGTTGACTAGTGAAAAAACTCACCCTTGCATTATCGAGAAATTAGAAAATCCTGGAAACAAGAGTCTATCCTCTTAACAGCGGAATTTAGTTTTCAAAATCCCCTACTAGAGTGCGGCAAATGGTCCTATTACAAATTTTTTTAATAATAAATCGACAATTGGATTAACGTGTGTACACGTCGAACGTAGTTAATTGGTTAAATCAAGACCGAGCACACAACGAGGACGAATTAACCGAACCACGTTGAACGCATTCGGATTGCGTAACGACGCCGGGGGGGGGGGGGGGACAACGATTTTTAATTGAACGAGGATGGACTGGAATGCGATCCGTCGCCACTCCAGGTAGAACCCCTACCTTTTATGGCCGCGACGAGCGAGGGGATTCTCTTATCGCGACGGACCCAATCCCTTCGACCTCCAGTTTCCCACCATTTTTCTTCTATCCGCGCCTCCGGGGAAACCTGGCTCCACGAAACTGAACCGGTCGAAGTCGACCAACGCCGATCTCTTCAGCGCTGGATTAAACCGATAAGCAAAGTGTGCACACGTACAGGACATCAGGACGAGCGGAAAGATGAAAATGGTCAAATGGTCCAAACTCCACAAAAAATCGAACAGGTGAAACCTTTGAAGAGCCTCAGGCTTTTGAAGGTTTTAATTTGGCACTGCTTTCAGTGACGAACATTGAAAAAAATATAAACATATGGTTACGATGTTTTCAATGTAAAAACTATATTAGGGGATGAAATGAATTTTGATTTAACCTTGCTACCCACAAAGTATTTATATAAAAAATATTTTTATTTACTTTTGGATCTTATTTTTCCTGGTCACGATCACTCGACTGTCTACAGTTAAAGGAGCACGCATTGTAAATATACGAAGAATGGATATTTAAATGTCCTCGCGTGCTATCCGGCGGGAGATTCGAGTATCGATCAGGAAAAGATTACGCGACCAGATCGCGTTAATTCGCGGATCGATTGCGCGACGAACGGAACGTGTTTCGCGCGTCTCATCGCACAGGAATCGCGTTGGTTATGCCGCGCAATTACAGCACGTGGAAGCGCGATCCGCTTCGGAACATGCAAATCGTCTCGGCCGGGCTCGCGAACCGAAGAAAACGTAAACGCACGAACAAATCTTCTCGGCTGGATGGATTATTAATTCGCGGTCGGCGAAACGAGAGGGAACGATCGAGAGAGGATAGAGAAGAAGAGAGAGCTCTACGCGTCGATTTATAACGCCTTTGCGGTTTACATAATTCCCCGTCCGGGACGCTCTAAGAGGAAATATGAATCAGTCGGTGGAACGAGTTAGAAGGGGAACCGATGAAAAAAGGAACAACTATTTACACCGGATAGTTCGACATGGAAAATATAAAAAGAGGCGTTACGCAACACCGTTGCATAATTTTTCGCCTTAGTCTCCCACTTTCCATCCGCCCCGTTGACTCGTGTGTCGCGGATATCGATCTTTCTTCTTCCTCTTTTTTGGACTCTATTTTTCCGACCCCGCATTCGTAGGCATATGTAATGATCGAACATTCAGTTTGCATTTAGATTTAAATGTAATGATTGAAAGTTGAATTTCGATTTAAATTGTTTCTAAAAAAAAAAAATAGAGATACGATTTAACGGAGAAAAAGAATTCGTTCCGTTCGATTTTGTGTGATTCGTGTTGCGTTATAGGTGTCGTTTGTACTTCTTTTTCTTCCTCTGTCCCGTTGGAAAAGTCCCGTATAATTATTTCCATTGTGACGCACAGGTTGCCCGCGGTTGTCTATCTTCGAATCAGTTTCCCGAGCATTGTTCGAAGCTCAGCGAAGGCCCGTGAATTCTCTCGGCGGTAGATTATTCCTGGGATTGTCTCGACTTCTGCTACCTGCTCTTTACGTCTCACTTTCAAAAGGGCGCCCTACGTGTCACCGTGGATCCTGTCCCTTTCGAAGACTTGGAATGCGAAGCGAGCTCTCTGGGTCCGAGTTCGCTTGCGTTCTTCGCTTCAGTTCAATTTATTGCATCAAATTTGGATTTAGTATCTTTAGAACTTGTTGAACACCAGCTTTCAAACATCAGTCTTCGTGGCGTATCCTAGGTCTTTTCTAAAAAATGATATAAATGACTAACGGGCAAAAATGGGCGAGCGATATTTAGTATGATTACTTTGAAATCAGTTTTCTTCAAAGCTATCAAAGAAGGAAGTCCGCGAAAAGATGTTATCGAGGAATCGATGAATAAAACTGCGAGAGAAAATCGGTCAGTGGTGTCCAAAGATTTTCGGGGAAATCCCGATCGTTAGCCACTTGTTTGGATCTCGACCACGAGGACACCGCGTGAATTATGTCCGTAGGTTTTTCGGATTCACCAGGTAGGTATGTACACCCCAATCTCGCTGGATCTCGTATGGGGAAACGAACCGTTTCGAAGAAAATCCACCGTTCACCGAAACGTTAGAACCTTCTTCACGGGGGACACGAGATCGAATCTCGAGCAACCCAAGGACCCGACCGGAGATTTTCACCCGAGATTTTCTGCAGTTTCCTCGAGGAAGTCTACGAGGTCCGCAGGAATTTCTTCCATTCGTTTCGCATGTCTTTCCCCCGATAATTTTTTTTAATACAGTTTTCTATAGACGACATTGTTTCTCCCGCCACAAGAAAATCTTCATGCGCTCTTCTTCTTTCGAGGTTGTCCGCAAGAAATAAGTACAACATTTTCACACAGAAAAATAAACATAGTATGCAAATACAATCTTAGTTTACAATATATCAGATTTGTTAACTGTATCAGATAACGCGTAAAGGAGATCACACCTTTACTCGGTAGTTCGAGCATAAAACTCGAACTGTGGTGTAACCCCTTGACTGGCACAGCGTTAGTCCAGTTCTCATTAAATTAGAAGTCACGTCGCCGACTCGAGATTGTCACATTACGGCGTCGTCGTCTGAATTTAAAAATCGTAGTCCGAACGAATCTTCGTCGAGCATCTCCGTATTGCGAAGTCGAGCTTAACAGCTTGGCCAGCGAGGAAAATGGAAACTCGTTATTGTCCACGAAATCCTGCGTGCACGATGGTGAACCTGTTAACCCATCAGCAGCCTGATCATCTAGAATCCCTCCGATTAATCGGTAACGTTTAACGAACCCTCAAACTTCCGATCCAATTTCCGAGAAGCCGGAAACTCTTCTCTCGCGTGCCAGAGTCGCGGACACGACAAAAGCGTTCGTTGGTTGTTACCGTAAGAAATGTAAACTTCTGCGCGAGCACTGTTACAGTGAAAGAATCGAAGAATGGTAGTAAAACGCCGGAAACAATCAAAAGTCCGACATCCACGGTGCAACTGGACTGCGGTACCTGTTTCAGTTGTCGCGCAACAATCCCGCAACACGCAACCGAGCTAACAAAAATCTTTTGTCATATTCGCGACAACTCTGGAATTATTCCATGTGCCATCTAATAAATACCGTGATGTCTAAGGTGGTTCGAAAATCACCTTAATAAACTCTTGTCGCGAAGTAACCTTAGCAATGAGTCGAGGGCAACGTGAAATAAATAAATAAAAAATATATTCGCAAGATGACTTTCTCGAAATTGTGACGTTCAGCATGAATATTCCGCGAAGCGAAAAGAGACCAGTGGAAAAGAACTTTGTTGCCATAAGTACAGCGACTCGCGAAAGTATTTCTATTACATAGCATTTCTATTACATCGCATTTCTATTACATAGCTACGGTATACATATTTCGATTCGCTTGAAACTTCGCCTGTACAATCTTAGAGAGTCATACCTATCTACAATGTTGACAATGTTTCTGCAAGTATCGTGCAATATACTAATTATAATACACAAAGTATTTGTGATGGCAAGTGTTCTAACACTTTCGTGAGTCACTGTATGTCGACTCGGCAATAAAATATCGCACGGACGGATAGTTTGCGCGCAATTCTTTTCATCGAATCACGAAAACAGTCGGCGTGTTATCCGGCATCAAAACACTGCGTTAATTATTCATCGGTCGGGCGTTAATCGATTCCGGTGTCGAACCACGGAATGGCGTCGTCGATGCGATTTCTATTCTTGAACAACCTGTACATACGCACGTACAGACACTCGTACGTTCGTTATTCGTAGTTGTAGTCGTTATTCGTAGTCGTACTCGGAGTTACGTGGCACGATTCGAACTTACGCTACGTGTATACCGCTTGACAGCATAACCGACATAGTGGTTAGAGACCTAGCGAAACCTAGCCTTAACCGTGAGCCTGAGCACCCATCGTAAACCAGTATGTACGTGGACACGTACTTACATACACTGTGTAACAGGGTACGTACACTTATGTTTACCGGAGAGTCGTGCGTGCCGGTGTAATCGCTGAGGATCGCACAGGTGCCGTAGATCCATCGACTCTGGGATCCACCGAGGCCCGCGCATGCTCCGTAGACCTCTGCTCGAGCACACCACTCGATCGAAAACGATCCCTTAATGCACAATTAGTTTTTACACTAAACCTACTAAACAATAGAAATTAGTTTACGATATCGGCGCACAGGTTCGATCAAAAAATCAAAACAAAGCAATTTTAAAATTTATTAAATTTTTCTCAACGTTTCGATTCGATTCTGGATCCGGTTTAATTGTATAATATCTGCTCTACTAAATACATTTACTTAATCATTTACCACGAGAATATCATCATAGTTTCAACAACTGTGAAATAAAAAATCTGCAACCGGTCATTCGACGGATGGGGGTAGGTTTACTGTTCGAAATATTCTGATTAACAATATCTACATCTACCATTCCGCAAGTTTGAAACAAGTTAAACCGTTGATTAATTTTATAGAAAATATTTCCATTGTAAACGATTTACTTCCCTTTGTGTATAATAAAGTTTTAGCATTTTCTTAGACGCGAGCATAGTAACATAACAATTTATACTCCCAAGTTAAACCGCCACGTGTCTTGCAGACGAGTGTCTCCGACGGCATGAATCGAGTCTGCGAAGTAGGTCAAAATTTGGCAATGCTCGACTCTGTATTCGCATACTTTTCGCCGGGCTAGTGAAAAGGCCCCGAGGCTCGTCATCCGATGGTTCAAAGTTTATCTACATTAAAAGACACCGTCCTTCGACGGGGAATGAGTAAAGTTGTTGCGGCGGATAGGAAGCGCAGCTAGTCGCGCGAAAGACAAGAAAACCGCAGGAAAAACACGAGACTGCATCCCGTACGACGAGCAGCAAACCGGCTACCGGTAAAGACAATGCTCGTGACCAGGAGAAAGAGAATCGGTAAACCGAAGAAGACGAACAACAGGAATCAGAAGAAGCAAAAGCAGAAGAAGAAGAAGAAGAAGAAGAGGAGGAGGAGGAGGCTAGTGGGAGAAGAAGAAGTGGATAAGAAGGAAGAGGAGGAGGAGGAGAAGAAGAAGGAGGAGGAAAAAGAGTGAAGTCTCCGTTAAAAAGAGACGCGAAGGAGACGTTGCTAGGCGGGAGAGAGGAGGGTTCGGGGGTTCTCGGGCTCCGGGAGCGGAACGGGAACGGGCCGGACCGGCTTGGAGTGGGGGAGGAGGGGGAAGAGGGAGGAGAAAGAGACTCGCACGCTTCAGCACACGTACGATGCTCCGTTAGGCGCATGCGCTGTCGACCGAGCGGTTCTCCATCTCTAGCTCTCGGTACTCGGTGTGTCGGCGCAAAGCGACCAAATAATCAGGATGGGGTGTAGCGCAGACTCGCGGCGTCGGAGTCCGATGGCGGGGGTACTCGCGGGCCTGTCGGCCGGGGCCAAAGCGAGCGAGAACGGTGGGGTTGGAGCAGTGGGGTATGCCGGTACGGCGGGTAGGGGCAGGGGACCGAGGGCCCCGGTCGTCGTCGAGCCAACGGAGCCTCAGTCGTTCACCAGAGCTCGGTCGTTCGTGTATGTTTTCTCGATCCACGGTCTCCCAGGATCGTTGAGGATAACTGTAAATCTGCGAGAGAACGAGAAAGAAAGAGAGGGAGGGAAACCTTGGACTGAGAGGACAGAAGAGAGAGGCTTATCGATATATCTCTGTCTACGAGCGTTGACAGTGACTACACGCAGTGAAATCGGTGTGCGCCGGTGGATCCGATTCTCGCCGGTCCGGTGGATACAAGCCGCGCGCGCACTTGTTCGCATTGACACTTTTGAGATATTCATCGTCCCCCCTACGTCGAACAATAGTGAACCCGTGAATCGTTCGCGATCCGCGCGAGGACAGTGGATCGTACAACGGATAAACCCCCGGGAACTGTAGAGTGCCAAGTTTGTTCGTTTCGGTTCTGGTGTTTGCTCTTGATGGTTCTGAGGAGCGCGGCTACGCCGGCCGTGGGAATGGTGGCGTGAAACTGTACAGGGTGAAGTGTGACAGCGTTAGCGCGTTAGCCAACGTCCATCAGGATGCCGAAGATCTTCCTGATCAAGAACCGACTGCACCAACAGCAACTCAGGCTGCTGGAGGCCCAACACCTCGGCAAGAGTCCGCCACCATGCAGCGGCAAGGAGAGCCCCCTTGGAACATCGGAGCCCCTCAGTCTGATCGTCAACAAACATCAATGTAAGTAATACTTTTTTCTTGGATCCTTCCTACCCGATAGTATTCGCTCTGTCTCGTTTTTTCCAATGAACCATGACGTTTCTCAATCCCACGACGCCTACGGGTCAACACCTCTCGCGTTACCATTTATTTTACAGTTTTACAGATTATGACTGTTCTGTCATTCATAGGTTATAGAAGAATCAGTATCTAAGAATAAAATCACATTGTAAATGTATCATCGAAAGAGTCGCAGACCCGAGCACGACTGGATATTTTCACGATAGTTTTGCAACTGTAAAAGAAAGTTGTTCGTAATATAACAGACTGGTCTTCGGCAGCACCGATAAATCAACATAACTCTCGATAATCGTAGAAAGAGCGGCGGGGCGAGCACAGTTTGATTCGGTGCTGCGACAAAAAATTTAGTTGATCCGGGAATCGAAGATCCGAGAAATTTTGATGGCGATGTCGTCGATCGGGATAAGGATCGATGAACCGCGAAGATTGCGAGAGCCGGTTTTTTCGGTAGCTCATTAAAATTCTCGGTTTCCGTCGACTCGGGGAGGATACGCGTACCCGCCTTGTTGCACTTGACTCGGTCTCGGGGAAAGAGTGCGTGCGCGAGAGTATTTCGGGCCTGATCCGCAGGTGCAGAGGAGACCCGGACTGCACAGGTGCCGTTGCAATTTAGCAGGCAACGTTTGCAAATTTCATTGGCGATTCGCTCTCGTTGTCGATCGTTTCGCGGATCTCGCGTGACTCGACTCGCCACTCCCGTTCGTCATTCTCGACGTACGAATTCACCAAATGTGTCCGCCTCCTTCTATCGACTGGCCTATTCTTCTTGTATATTCCTCGGCAAGATTTGCATAAAGTCCCTTTGGGAACCTATATCTCTTCACGAAGATGGGACTTGGACGTTTTCTTCTCTCGTTAAATTTTCCGATGTTTATGAAATCTGCAATTTTTCTAGATGAATCTTAGTTTACGTGATAGTAGCTTTTTACAGATCTAAAATAAATGAAAATCGTACCAAGTTCCCACCGTCATATTTTATATCCTCATATATTTACAATATATTACAAAAACTCTAGAAGCATCGGTGCCCTATCCACACACGTGTTTTCTTCCGAATATTTTCGAGAAGATTAGAAGCGTATACCGGTGAACGGAACGGTCCCCGTAACACCGATTGCATAACAGATTCATTGATGTCGTGGCACTTGTTCTCGGACAACGGTCGATTCTAACGCGACAATGTCCCGCGAGCAACGGTATTCTGCGTATACGAGTGTGTGGCAAGCGATTTTTTAATCGGCGAACGGTCCGCTCGCGATCGGAGGCTGCTACGGAAAATGTATGAATTCGCTGACTCGTGTATGATCGCATACTGATCGGCACGATCAATCACTGGCAAAACACTGATAGCCGAGCGAATTAGTAACGTTCGCCGAACGTTTCGTCATTCGATCGAGTAAGACGCTTCTAGGATTAGAATCCCTAATGAGGATGTAATATTAGAAATCTTATTAGCGGCTCACGGATCGATGCAAATATCCACAGATTTTTTTTTCTACGCTCGGAAGAACTGCGAATAGTGGCAATTGTTTTTTCACGTTACACGTGCTCCTAGTTCCTGCACATTGTAGTTTATTCATAGATGGAATATCGTCGAAGAGATGCGAGAAAACATATTTTTGCTTTGACTAAATGTTTTATATAAAACAGAATCCATGATATACTAAATAGAAGTGCAATGCCGCAGGAAAATATGCTCTCGCATTTTTCCAATAATTATTTACGCTTGGTCGTTTAAGTATGCATAGAGAATCGTTGAAAATATGCGAGAACATGCCGTAGAAAAACATGACCGCGCATTTCGGTGGTCTCTGGACGCAGATAGTTTCGCGAAGAAAAGAAACAGGGCGCGAGGGATAGTCGATAGGGGCAGTATATCCACAATCGAATCAGACGATAACTTGGAATTTCAGTTCGTTTCCAGTTATGCAATTCGGATGGATGACACGCGTTAATTGGGTTTTCAGCCCGAGGGCGCCTATTCTCGTTTGGCGTTGCTCGGCGCGGAGCGGCGCGATGCAGCGCGGCGCAACGCGATAGAGACCGAGAGAGAGAGAGAGAGAGACGCGGTTCTTTTACAACGGTATAGTGAGTAGAGACTGGACCGGGCGAAGGTGCTGGGTCCTAAACTGGTTTAGAAAAATGGACGGTAACCGGTTCCCCTTTCCCGACGTCCCTTCTTCTTCTTCCTCCCCTTTTTTTCTTGTGGTATTCACGCAGCCGATCGTTCGTTTCGAAGAGAACGAGAGTCGACGGCCCCGCGCTTGCTCTCGCGCGCGCGATTAACGTGCTCTCTCGCAGGTGCAAATATCATTTACCACTGTCCAACACTTGCTAACCGAACTCGTTGCTCGATTAACGACCGAAAAAACGAGATAAAACGGTGGTTATCTCGCTCCGCAATGCTGGGAACGTTTTTCCGACCATCTTACGAGAAAATATATAGTCAAATATTTTAGACGTATATTTTTTAAATAGTTTATCCTGCTCGTTGCAGCGTCTACGATAATCTCGTTGATTGCAACAGACATGAATCAGCCGACCGAGATAAACGAGATAACCGGTCGTTCATGTTCGGCTACTGCTTTTCTCAGTCACTTTCCATCTTCTTCTTATTTCGTCGAATGATTCCCTCCACTTTGTGTCATTTGTAGCATCTGCGTTGCACGCACGCCAATCCCAGCTAAATTATTGCCTTTGATAATTGGAGGCTCACCTGCTTAACAGGTTCCGAAAGGGATCGGTCTCTACAAGGTTTCTACAATGTGTCGATGTAATCGCAATGTTAGTAGCGCGGTGTCTCGCTCTCGATTAGGTCTCACCAAATGCCGAAGAGCTTCTGGACGATGGCGTGGCTCCGCGATCCGCGATCGTCACGCGATAAACGATGACGGTGCACTGGCTGGAACCGTTCCGTCGTTTATTAGCGAATTCGGCGCTGTATCTCCGGCAGGATCGAAACGTCTCTATCCGCGTAATGTATGCACGGTCGGGACAATGACTGGCATTAAAGTAAACCAACAGGTTCGAGAGGCTCGCGGAGAGTGTCCTAATATCGTGGCATACGAGATCGACCGATATGAAACACACGCCAGCCGAAATTCCCGATTCGAATACACCGATTAACTGGCCGCAGACTTGAAATTACCTTCTTCGGTCTTTGAGAAACACGCTCGTAGAATTTCCGATTCTATTCCATTCGTAAAGGTCTCGGTTGCGCGGCGTCGCCGTCTGCCGAGACGGAAGAAACCATTGAATATTGATAGGCGCGAAGTCGATGTACTTCGCAGATTTATTGCGATTATCCGTTAGATGAGATTCAACGGGTTATCCCGGCGCGCTGATCTACAGAAACGATTGCTCACGATTATAAAAGCGGCTGACGCGAATCGTTTTTCTGCCATTTCGTCGAGCTATACGTCCTCCGCGAATACCGTTTTAATTCCGAGAAGAAACTAACAGCGATAATCATCCTTACGTAGCTTTTTAACCGAAAGACTCTGCTCGATTTTGTTTGGTTCGGAAATCACACCAAGTCGTGTTTCGCTGTCTCAGCCTTGGAGACTTGAACGCGCGATCGCTTACGCCAAATGCTCGCGCGCCGCGTCGGAGACTTCGATGCTGCGTAGCACATGATCCTCCGCTCGCTCTGCCGCGCCGCGCCGTATCGAAAGAGTCGTCTCAGACACTTTGCATTCATTTCTAATCCTTTGCAAAGTAATTTCGGTATTTTAAGGTGAAATGAAACCGATTTTCGTTATTCAAGCGCTGAAATTTAATCAATTAAATATTTCCTTGTTCGTTCTTTTTGGCAAAAGATCATCGAACGAAAGAGAAAATATTTGATTCATTTGTAGTTCAATGCTTAAATACAAAGTTGGGTTCTATTTCACTTTAAAATACTTAAAAATAAATATATATTCTTGCCAACCCAATACTTTGGTAAATGCTCGCACACGCATAAGGGCCGAGCGCCATCATATGTATACATACACAGGACGCACGGAAGAAACAACTTATATATTATATATTATAATTTATATAAACATCAGAGATGTCGCGATCAGTACGCGGGGTTACTAATCCTCCAACAAAGGTAAACAATATTTTGAAGAATTTGCACCGAGTGCAACGGGTTAGAAGTGACGATTTTTTTGGTACGTTTCGAAGAAAGTGTATTCTCAAGTTCGAAATCCATTATGGAATCGATCGTTGGATCGCGGTCAGGATGGTTTCGAGTGGATCACGTGCTTGTTACGCGGTGTTGCGTAACGCGCGGCCGTTACCATAACGATTTTCGAGTTTCGCACGGTTCTCGATTGCGCGAGTTGCGCAATCGGCAGCACGAGTCCGGTGATCCGCGATCGATCTATCCGCGTGCAGATCTCCGCGACGGCCAAGGCAAACGCGCGAGCGCTATTTGAATCTCTCGTGGTCGAGTCGCCGCGCCGTCGGCTTGGTGAAAGATGCTGGAAGGAGACCGAGCGAGAGAAAGAGAGATATAGAGAGAAAGACTGGAAGGTCATGCTAGCTCTCCGAGTCGTAAATAGAAATGCGCGACCGAGAGGAACAGGCTCTACCTTCCTCGGAATCGGAACGTTCTTATCGATTAAGCTTCTTGTTTGGAGAAAGCATCGGTCGGCATTTAAACAAGTATTTATAGAGTAAATGTAGCTATTAAAGCGGTCTTTTTAAATAAATATTTTCCCACGAATAAAGTACAATTCAATAAGACGTATGTCTGAGTAAAAGAAAATTGTCGATCATTCTCTTATTCTTCGATCACATTCTTCATAGAAGGTGAAAATAATACGATTTTTCTTCTATCTTGATCACCAAAGTACCGTTGTTCGCGTGATTGTATATTCTTTATACTGCTTCAAATTACTACTTGGATACAATAAAGGTATAATCGGATACAACTGAATAATTCACGATAAATTCGTAATAATATGAATAAAGTACGATCGAAGCATGATACCGCGGTAATCGGTACAGTCACCCTACCGAAGAAATGAACAGAATGCAGCCTGTTCGAAGCGAGTCTTGCGGTTTTGCCAGTAGTTTCCTATTAAATAATAATCGCAAGAGCAGTGTTCGCGTTATGTCACTTGGGAGTGGATCGTTGATTCGCGGTTCAGGTTGCCATTGGAGGATCGGTCGAATGAACACTTGGCCGTTAGTCATCGATTTTTCAAAGGCTATTAAATAACCAGGAACGACTGGATCAGTTCGATCGATTATCTCGGCGGAATAGCGCGATTTAATAGTAAACCGTGGTCAGAATGATGTTGCGATTCGATGTAATTGCTAGCTGGTAAACCGAGGCTCGCGACGAAGACGTAACGCGCGCTGCGTTCTGCATGGTGCGTGCAGTTTTGCGGTGCGATGCACGCGCATTCTACTTAGAAACCGTGGTGTGAGCCGCACCAAAAGAGGTTCGCAGTGTCGCGGTGTGAGCGGAATGCGTTAAATTCAACGCGACGAGCAACGACGAAGAACGACGAGACCGGCATCGCTAAGAATTCACGCCGCAGACCGAAGAGGAAACGCACGCGCTCACGCTCGCACGCTTGACACGGAAACGAGCGTTCGACTGCGAGTTTCGCGCGTTTCGCGCTCCTCGGTTCCATCGTAGGTCCGCACAGTGATCGATTCCTCGATTCAGTGCCGGATTAAGCCCCGTACCAAATTGACCTAAAATTTGCTCGATACCGTTCCCAGATATTTTTCCTAAAAAAAGGTCATTCATCGTGTTTTATTATATTATCTTGCAAAACCTAACCTGGTAACATTTGCCACAAGCCCCGTGCTGGCTTAATTCGGCACTGCCTCGATTCTAGGTGGACAAAATTTCAAATTTTTCTGTTCTCTTGTAATAAAAACGCTTTATTTTAAAACTACATGAACTTATAGAATTATATAATTTCATTCGTTGCATCGTAGGTTGCATTTCTGTCATTCTTCTTGCACTCTTTTGCAAAAACATTTTTTTTGCTGAATCATTAACAATTTCGATGTTAAAAAAGTGTAGAATCAGCCCTATTGTTGCATTAACTTTGGATGTAGTATCTTCAGAATTTGCTGAACACCAGGTTTCAAACATCAGTCCTCGTGGTATACCCTATATGTGTTTTCTAAAAAATGATATACACGACCAACGAGCAAAAACGGGCGAGCAATATTTAGTATGATTACTTTGAAATAAGTATTCTTCAAAGCTATCAAAGAACGAAGTCCGGGAAAAGCTGTTATCGAGGAATCGATCACTATGAGTCGCCGAGAATTTCTACGAATCGTACTCGCCGGGATAATCGATTCCCAGGTATATTCGATTTGTAGTCGATACCCGTTACTACAATCTCTGCAACCCGTGTCTATGCAAATCCCTGTTTTCGTTGGCTGGCTTAAGGAAACTCGAATCCGATAAACCCGCCCAGTCCCACGATTTCGGTACGACTTGTAAATTATTGCTTCTCGCCGAGATATCGTTTTCGCCTTTCTCAGATACCGCTTTGTTATATTTACGATCGTGTTTCGCTTAATCGGAACGAATTTTCCGCTCGGTCGAGCAGTATGACATCATTTTTAATCCACCGATCTTTAGACGTTTCCTTAACCGGTCGCTTGTGTGCAACGCCATGTCATTTATCAATTTAACGTTTAACTATCAATTTAACGTCGAGGGACAGATTCGTTTATTTATTGTTTATTTTATTGTGGTCGCATTAACAGTTAGGTCAGTAGAGACCACATGATCTACAATGAATTTTATGAATTTTTATTGATTTTATGAATTTTACGTGTTACTTGAGTTGATGAAATGAGGGGCGGAATAAATGTATGCATCGCGAAAGAAACTTTTGGGACAAGCTAATATTTCATTGGGGAATATACTGTCGACATTTTCGTTTCTCCTTGAAACGACGCAGATCCTGACAGACATGACCGCCTCTTCTTTTTCCAGGAGGGGTCGATCGAGATTCTCCTGGCGACGTTCCGTAAACGTGTCGCTTTCGAAACTCGGGTCCGCTGCGGGCTGAACTCGAACTCTCAAACTCGAACACCGCTCGCACGAGAAGCGACGTTCGGCTGTCGTTGACACGCAGGTAATCGCGCACCTGTGCCAAAGGCTAGTACACCAGGATGTGCAGCCATTGTGACGAATTACAATGCACCGCTCGCGGTGTTCATCGTGCGTGCATTTCGTGGCAACCATATTCGATAGCTGTGTGAGTGCGTGTGTCTCTCCCTTACACACTAGCGCGCATTGGTATATGGGTATCGAAAGGTACGGGTCTTTACCAGCAACGGGAATGACAGCCTAAGGGCTCGCGATAGCGAGTTAGATGTTTCACCTGCGAACGCTTTCAGGTGGCGCAATCCAAAGAAACATATTTCCTCGCTGAAATATAATTCAACAAATTAGCCTTGCTCAACTTTACCATTCTGAACAACTTTTTCCTATACATGTAACAGTAGATGGTCTCTGTTAGTTGTTTAGATATTCGCAAAAATATTTTTCAAGTTTGAATTATAGCTGGGTTACTCTAATATTTTATTCTCATCAATGAAATGATTGGTCACTAGGAAAATAAGGGGTTAAACAATTTTTCAAGAACATCATCTTCTTTAAGTTTGATTTATATCTGAGTTAGCAGTAGATGTAAATTTTCTGTTCTCATCGGTGAACTGATTAAAGACAAAGAAGTGGAAATAATTGCAACCACGAGGAAAATCGTACGACAAGGGGTTCAACAATTAGTCAACACAATTGTCGGTTATTCCCACGTATATAGTTGAAGAAGCTTGTTCATTATCAATTCTGGTGGCTAACGAGTCGGTCTCGTTCGGTAAATGACCGAATGGAAGTCTGGCGAGGAGAGACGTTAGAGGACAGGGTGAAAGCCGTGCTAGGTACGTGGTTTGGCTTTGAAACGACACGCTGGACCTCTGGCAGCATGGAGAACAGGTTCGGCTCGTCGTCGAAAGCGCCGTAAGCAGGTAGAACGAACAGAGAGAACGGAGAACAGAGCGAGCGAGCCAGGCTGCGTTGTCGGATGCGCGAGCGCAGGAGCACACGAGTGCACACAAATAGATAACACGAGCATGGCTCACCTGTTTGCGGCCAGAGGTAGGCACACGCACACACAGATCCACGTTGCCAGCACAGAAACAGCCGCATTAGCGACTACCGTGGCGCGCGGAGGCTAATGGCGCAAGAGGGCCGTGACCGAAATTCTTTCGAAGCAAGGGGGCCAAGTGCAGAGAACGACTGCGAGACGCGATAAATTTTCGCGCAATTGTCGGCCCGACTGCGGGCCTATACTTTTACATTTATCATCGAAATCCTCTCGACGATTATTTTTCTGAAAAGACGCGCAAACCTACCTGCGGACCTTTCGATTTTCATGGAAAACGAATTAATCCTAGGTGATAAGACAATTTTCCCTCGGGAAACTCGCGGGAACTACTTCGACGGATAGATTCTCAAAAATGAAACTTGTATCCGTGTATCGCGTGTCATCGCAACTGTCGTCAGTTTCCTCGCGACTTTTCACCGGACCGGGCAAGGTCACCGGTGGGGAAAGTCACCTGGTCAGCCCGAGCGCCACTATCTTCCGTGCCGAGTCGAGAAAAAGCTGCTCATCGAGACAATAGATCCGTATATAGGGTTACGTATCCGTATATTAGGATATCGAAGAAACTAATGTGTCTAGACGACGAGATATCATCAAAAGTAAGTCCGAAGCATTGTAAATTGTATAGCTATAAAAATCGTCCGTCATCCGAGGGTTAATTGAACTTTATAGGACTTATAGGATTTACGCGTTTACCAAAAAAAAATTATTTAAATAAATTCGAAAGGCTGAGAGAAATAATGCAAAAAATAAAGCAGTAGAGATCAAAACTTTAAACGACAACATCTCGAAAGTGAATTTATGTGACACGCGGCGTTCTTCCTGACATCCGCAGATTTCATCACCGCAGCACCATTGCCACGAGGAGCTACTGTTGTTAATGCGTTTTTTTATGCTAACAGAAACCGATTAGAGGAAAAATCGAGTTAAATGTCGAAGCCTCGAATAGCGTGAAAAGTAAAGTTTGTCGTTGCAAGCTAACGCAGGGTTAACGGAAGATGAGTCAAGAGAGGTGAGAGAGAGAGAGAGAAGAGGGACGGTGTGCGTCGCCATTACGCAAGGCCACCGAGTGGCTGCGTGTACGGTGTCACCTTGCTGTTGGCGATGCTCCTGCCCACGCACGGTACCGCTACGCAAACGTTTGTCTCCGCACAAGCGCGTTCACGTTCACAGCGAGACGAGTATTTGTCTCTGCCGATCATTCGAATTAACTCAACCTTCTGCATCCGATACTTACGGGTGGTTCACGAAAAACGTCTCTCTGCCAGTTGACAAAGAGTTTCTCCGCAACGATCGCTTCCCCATAAGGTGTATCGATTCCATTGTATATCGTTTTCATATTAATGAAAATTTGCCCAAGTCCAAAAGAGTGGACAAGCGAAACTTGTTTATTTTTCTTTATTTGTCTATTTTTCTCATCTTTTAATTTTTTAATCTTTTCCGGAGATTCGTGACTATCGAATCGCGTGACCGTGCTCGACTTTCTCGAGGCGACTCCTTGGCCCGTGCGCGAAACGTTGCCGATTTTCAACGCTTTACCGACTTCGGAACAATCGAATTTTGTTCGCAGTCGTCGAGCGAGATCGAGAAACGATAATCGCCGGCACCGTGTTTCATTTAATTCAAGGTATCGGAACAATACCGGTCGGGTTGTCGTCCGCGATTCTGCATTCTTGTACAGGCAGTCCACACCCTGTCGGAGACAATTTCGTGTTGCGTCAGACAGTTGATTTCTGCGCGTCTTGTTTTGTCGCGTCAGGTCACGTTTCTCTCTTCCGATTATCATTTTTTACAGAGAGCAAATGATAACACCTGTCTTTGAGAATGTCCTCGATAAAAAGATCACCGTCTTAGCAAACCCTCGTCCCTCGTCCCTCGGTTCACCCGAGCCCCTTCTTCGACAATAATGAATGGGTCGATGCGCTGGTAGGTTTTCTCTACTGTGAACCTGTCGCGTTACGAGACTCGCCCATTAGAAACCTATTAGGAACGGGTTGCGGGCCCGTGTCCCCGTAATTATAGAACGATTACGCGGAAATTGTTTCTCGCGCTAACGAGTCGGCCGATTCCTACGAATCCCAAGAAAGTGTTTCGTGGCTGTGTCAACCTTCTATCTGCGTGTGGGGTGCAGATGCACCCCATGCTGACAAAAACAGAAATAAAAAGTTGTGGAATGAAAACTATCCTTCTCATCTTTGAAAAATCAATAAAATTATATCAATTTTACCTTTCATTTAGCTGCAAAAATGTATGGAGTAAAAAATAGTATTAAATTATATTCACAATTTGGAAAGCTGAAAATCTTTCAATTTTTTAATTCGCTAAATAAATTAAACGTACAGAGAGAAGGTTAATCGTCATTGAACAGTTTGACGAATCCCGTTCACATCGAGAAACGCGAGAAACCCAGTTTGCATGCATCGTTTCCTTCATTCGTTCGCATAAATTGAGAAGAATAAATGCGACGATCTGTCGTCTATATATCAACAACGAGGATACCGTCCGCGGTGGCCAGTCGCACACCTGTATCCCGGCACTCGGTTCGAGCCTAAATCACAAGTGCATTCCTCGAATTCATTCAGACGCTCGGGAACCTGTCCTCCGATCACGAGTGGGTCCTCGATCCTCCATTCCAACCGCTTATAATCCACCGGCGGGGGTTCGTCGACCCTGCAAATAATAGCCCAGGTTCCTGAACAGCCTATTATAATAGTACACCTATCCAGAGAACACACGAAGAACATCTGACTCATCCCAACGTGTAACCGAACTCGCAGCTTCCACAGAGTCTTCCTCTTTGAATCTTCTACCGTTTGGTAAACGAGTGACGCAGAACTGCAAAAAAGATATTAACGACCTTCCCTTCTGTGTATAATGTATCCCAAGAAAAATATCCTGTAAACAGGAGCCAAGTTTCTCTATGGCCGTATAAAAGTTGTGAGATGAAACAAAATACGGGCAAGTTTGTTAGCTTAGAAACACCACTTTCTGGACGAAGGTTCGCGCTGGCTTGGCTGCTATCCGAAACGAATGGAAACGAAATACCTGGAGGGGAAAAGAGGATTCGAGGGAGTGGTCGGGGACGTAAGTAGGTCGACCGACGTCGAGGCTAGTTCGCGTTCGATCGAACAGCCAGCCGAGAACCCCCTGCCTCGCGAGAGGCCAATGGCAGAGCCATGGGGCGATTCTCCCTCCGGAACCCTCTCCAATCTCCACGTTCGACCAACCGGCTTTGCGAGTCGATGAACCGCGAAGCCGATAAAACCGAAAACCTGCTATCAAGATCTCTCGGGGCCATTGCTCGAAATCTCGTTTCATCATCGACTAGGGCTGTTACTTTTCCAAAGCTTCGAAGATTCGAAAGAACGAAGGCAACTTTACAGTGTAAACTATAGATGAAAAATTTGATAGAATTTGCACGGAATATAAAAAGAAACGCTTTATACTCACTACGAATTGCGGATCTTGATGCATTTGTGGCTTCTGAAAATATTCAGAAGAGGGTGGAATATAAAATTCGATAGGATTCAGTTCAATTCTTATTTTTTTAGATTTGTAAAGGTTACCACTGGAAGTAGATTGCATTTTATTCTACTTTCTTAAAATTTGTCTAAAAAATCTCGTTTTGGTCCGCGGAAAGATGGTCGAACGCTACGTCACGGTGGTCGTCACGATGCTCCGTTCAGCCCGTTACTTTTAAACGTCGAACCCCGTTCGGGCGATCGTTGTTCGTATTCTCGCTCGCCTTGGACCATATCTTCGCGGCGATCGAGTTCGCGGAGGCCCGATTTTAAATGGCACCGTCCACCGGGGGCCCGGCTGTTTCGACCGTAGTGTAGCGAGCAGCTTATTATTGCGATCTCTTTGTCTCGTTCCGTGGCCCAGTGATTCGCACGAACGAGAGAAAGAAACAACGAGAGAGATAGAGCGAGAGAGAGAGAGAGAAGGGAAGGGGTCGGGATTTATGGGACGGGATCGAGCGAACGCGATAGAAATCGAACGGCGGCGCGACTCGGTCTCTACACTGCAGAAACTGCATAAGCTGCACTTGGCCGTGAGCGCCGCAATGCCAGTGCACACCATGGCAAACCACAACCACACACCATTCTCCCGTGGCAATTGCAATTTCTTTCTCCTGGTCCCCCGTATTCCTCCGTTCTCGTGATTCCATCCTCGCCGAACGCAACGAACACCTACGGTTATCTTCGAATCTCATGCTCGTTAGTCGAAACAGAGGTCTCTCCACGTTCCTCGACTCTCCACAACCCCCTTCTCGAAACACACTCGAGGAAACCCTGAGGGACGTACACGAGAAAGGAAACCATAACAAAGCGGTTCGTTTGTTCTATCAATTTCTCTATACCAAAGAA
>CM052333.1:1803981-1851997 GCA_028455615.1 Lasioglossum zephyrum | reverse complement strand
GTCCTCGCGGTAACAACGTCCACATTGTTTCTCCCCCCACACCCCCGTCGCGCGTCGATCGTTGTGTTCCTCGTTGACTGACGCGTTCGAGGAACACACCGCGGAGATTCTTCTTTTGTAATTAATAGATGCCTATGGGAAATCTGTGATATGATAAGACACACGTTCTATTATTTTTCTTTTTCTCTATTGTTTGTTTTGTAACTCGCTCCTCCGCGCACGAGATTTCGCTTCTTGCACACGATGGTTCTTTTACGGGGGTCATGCACCGACACACACACAGCGGAGTGAGAGATTACACGCGCAAACACGTACACGAACGCACACACTGTCGCGCGTACAGCGACATGGTAGAGTATTTGAACGCGATCAAGTAGAGTTGGACGGGTCGTACGTAGCTTTTCGAATCTTCTTTTTTATAATAAATTCGCTGTGCGCGCGTTTACACGCAATCTCGAGAATTCTGAGACCTCGGTGGGCCGTCGCTGTACTCGCTATAAGCCTCGGTCGGTGCTAGTTAGTTTCCAACCCCTTGCCGCATCATTTTCTCTACAGTTACAGTGACCAAAACGTGTTTATCCCGAGAAATGTCGTATGAGAGAAAAGAAAATTAATATTTTCTGTATCGATTGCAAACCAATCGAATTTGATTTCATCTGAAACGTCACGAGTCTGACTCGTTAAAATACGGCAAGGGGTTAAAAGATTCGATCAGCTGAAGGAGTTGTGGGTCGAGGGTATGCGGATACACGAACACGGACATGAACACAGACACAATGGGGTTTCGTGCAATTCTACGGTGGTAGGACATATTTTTAATTTGGGGGCGACACGTGAGAAAACCGAGAGGGCCGAGTTCTCGTCGGGGGGCGAGGACTCGCGATATCCCATAAGCGAGCGCATAAACAAATATTCTAGTTGCGATCGCGGCGATACGCGCAAACGGGTAATTGCGATATTTGTAGCGACTAAATCGGGTGCTGAACGTAAAAACAAAGCGATCGATCACACCACGAGATACTGTTTCACATCGATCGTTGCGCTCGAGACGCGTTCTCGAAACTGTCTGAAATTCGTAGCAACGCGATCCGCATGGTACCGCGTTATTGACACTTTAGCTACCGGAAGCCTAGCGGTAGAAGTTCGACATTATTTTTCTGCCAAGTACAATATCGTGTCTGACTCTTGACGAAGATTTTGAACAGAATCTAATAAATATGTTAGACTGTATTAATACACGGTATTAATAGAGACTGCGAATTTGATACATTTATGACAAAAATGACTACGTATAATTTAAAGCAGTGGACATATTAAAAATATTTGAGGACATCGATGTTTTCAATTTTCTTTCAGCCTCTTTATAGGCGCGCGCGCGATTTGTTTATCTTTTCATTTTTATCTCTTGCACATAGATATAAATGTTCTCCTCTCATAGGAAATTTTCGAACTACAAGAAAGTTCTGATGAATGAAACCATGAAATAAATCGTAGTGCAAGGGGTTAAAGTTGTCGACGGTAGCTCAAGTGTTAACGTGTCCGCGATTTGAACGACGAAACCGATCATCGAGATCATCGAACCGTTTAGAAATGTATATTTGAAATCGCGAAGAGCTGTGTTTCGCGGCGAGCTCTTGCGGTCGTTGTATATAGTAGGTCTGTTTGTAGCTAGGCGTAGATCAATTAGGGTAGGCTAAGTCGAGAGAAATCTTGTCGCGAGCTTCCGCCGCGCGAAGGCGACTTTATAGATCGCGGGAAGTTTGTACATAGTTGTAAACGTTAATCCGGTTGCACGAGATAAAAACAGATGGTCGATCCCCGATTCGTATCAGTACCTTTTCTTTATTTTTTATTTTTGTTCTCTAATTACTTTGTTTTCCGCGTCGTTAACGCGCGCCGAACTTGTACAGCGATCGCGCGAAAGAGAACGCGAACTCTTCCGCGTACACTCCGTTGGCAATACTCAAAAGCAAAAGGGTACTACTCGTCGCAATCTGTTCACACCGTCGGATAATATTTTATAGCTAATATTATTTTATTATATTATTATATTATATTATATATATATATATAAATATTATATGTATTATTGTCACGATCATTGCTATCATGATCTTATTTAATTTACGTCCAGTATTGTCTGAAACAGTAGCACCTAGATGTTTTTATTATCGTGAGTAATCGAGAATCCCGCATTTATAATAGAGATCATGGTTTCGAACGTGTATTGATAACACACGTGTATATTTAATGCATTCCAATTTCATATCTCATCCTCATCCTCGTATCAGATTCTTTTCTAATCGACTACAGTGTTAGTTGATTACTTACATATTGCTTTCGAAAATGATCAACTGTATCCTAAAAATTGATGCGAATTAAGACGTAAGTTAAGACACGTGTGTTTGAATATACGTGAAATAGCACACACGTGGTGTCGCTAGTACTATTGCAATTTATTAATATTGTATCGTTATCGCTGCTCGATTAATTGATTCTGGTTATTGATTAATATATATATATATATATATATATATATATATATATATATGTGTGTGTGTGTGTGTGTGCGCGCGCGCGCGTGTGTGTGTATACATAGAAGAGCTATGTATATCGTCGTTAATTCCTCGTCGGCAAAAACGACCTCCTTTTACGTCTGTTTGCGTGGAAGATCGAATCAACGTAGCGCGTTCGAGAGTCGAGAGTGAGTGTCGCGTGTGCGTTCCACGTGTACGTATGTTGTTTGTTTGTCCTACGTGTATGCGTATACCTGAGTGCAACAGAGATGCACCACCATCTTAGCACGACTGTCCAATATACTGTGTATATCGTATATTTTTTTCTGATTTGGGAGGAGAGAGACTTGGAGATTTCAAGCAACCCGTTGTCCGGATGTCGATCCATCTCTTAGCCCGGTCGTCATCGATCCGATGCTCACCGTAATGAAACGCGGATACGCACCGTCTGTATATGTCGAAATGGAAAAAACAATAAATAAAATACTATTACGTAGAACCGCGCGATCCTGTCCGCGCACTTTTCCCACAGGTTTCTTTCGATTCGACATAAATTGCGAGATTATATTTAATAAATATTTAAATAGAATAATATAATATTATATTAGAATATAATATTATAATTAAATGAATATTTAATAAATAACTCAGTACCCCGAAGCGTAACAACAGGAAGGCGGTGCAGTTACCAGATCCTCTTGATTTTCCAAATTCTGGAGTTGCGACGTCGACAGGACACTTCGAAGCTTGGCAAATCTGTAGAGGGTATAGGATTAATAAAAGATAATCGAAACGGTTCTGCATAAATACATATATTTCTGTATATCAAATCGCATGTTTCATTATTCGCCGAGATGCTCTTACTTTTGTTGTCCAGTTGCATTAATATAATGCAATCTACAGTGTCACCGGATCTTTCGAGAGTCTACGGCGAATCGCAAACCGGGCTTCCTCCAGCGGCTCCTAACGAGGGCGGAAGAAACGTCGACGGAGCGTATCCGTCGCACAGTGTTCCAAAACACCGAGAAGCTGCTTACAGGACCATTCTTCAAAGAGTAAAGAATTTCGAGGATGCGAGTTAAACTACAAGGTACTATAAAAGTTGATTTTAACATTGCTTAGTTATGTCTTTCGTTCGAATACTGCGAACTGTTGCGTTAAATCTGTACACTTGAGAGAATCATTTTGCGTTTGAAAATTGTTCCTTGACACCGATCAACATGCCCGTATCAATTGAAAATCAATGCAGCGATTCTGATTCTCCGGATGAAACATAATACAAATCAACAGATTAAGAAAAGTATTATACAGGGTGTCCCGAAATTCATTCAGCATCCGGAAATGGGAGGATGCGGCATACCGACAGCCGAGCGCCGTGTGTTTACCAACACATGTAGGTCGCGCTCTGGATTGGTCCGTGTTTTTCGTTAATAACTCTTTAACGAAGCCTCGGATGATATTTCCGTAAAGGAAAATCTTGCTTGAAATGATCTCAGCATCCTCCCATTTCCGGATGCTGAAGGAATTTCGGGACACCTTGTATATAAAACTATTACGAGAATATGAACATTATTCTACGAGAAAGTATGATATAATCTTGTATGCTACTATATCTGAGAAGCGTATGAGTGTTACAGAAATGTTGTCAGATATGAAAAAAATTAAATTCGTAATCAGCGATCCCAAAAACCTTGGTTTTCCGTGTTTTTCCAGTGTTTCTAATGTTTGGCCAGCTTTACAACGTTTTGAAACACTGCGCGCCGGTTCGTATCGGCCAGGATAGTCGCCGATCGGTGCGCTCGCGCAGCTGCAATTGCAAAATGATAAAGAGACAGACAGAGTGCTAGACTGCTACGGTTAAACTACTACTCCAGGATGCGTTTTATCTGCAACAGAGAATGACGCCGTTTTGATGATGCTGATTTTCCACGGGACGAGCGAGTTATACACGGTGGGGGGTTTAGATCACATGATGCGATCGAACTCTGTGCGCTTGATCTCCGCGCGACGCTCCAGCTTTTCGCTTTCGGTTCTTTCTTTTATTTTCGTGTGTTTATCAGCGATCGTTGGTGCGGCTCGTGGAAACAACGAGAACGGGAGTCTTGTGGCGCCGACGTCTGGCCCATGATAACGCAGATGTTTGCGTGTGTGTTTTTTTTAATTACTCACTGATCATCACAGAGCTGAACGACATGTGTCTGGGTTGAACAGGTGGCGCCTTCGTCGCTGTTGAATCCTTTCTGCTCGGCGGCGACTTCTCGTCCTTAGAGACAAGGTTTTTCACCTGTGAAACAAGAGTCACAGCGTCTCGTATCGCTTTTGCGGCAGCTTGATCAAGAAGAGAGGTGGAGCTAAGACGAATCTACCTGGTCGTCGATCGCGTTGAATTGCCACTTCCACGTGTGATTGTAGAGGAATGGTCGGTGATCGAATCTGTTGTCGTCAGGACTGTAAGTCTCCGCGTGACACGACGGCGTCAGGATCGTCATCTTGTGACGATTAATCGCGTAACACCTGTAAAAGTGTTTCACTTTGTCCGCTACCTGTAACACGAGACCACCGTATTGTTTCTATCAACGTTGAACTTGTACTGTAGTGTTGTTGTACAAGTATTGAATTGCAACCGTACTTCTTCCGGAGAATTTTTGTCCCACGTGTGGACCAGTTTACAGAACATAGAGAAGGGGCCGGCGCAGTCCTGCTTCCTCAAACGACCGAAGGTACCGAGCTCCTTGTACGTCATGCCCATGTCCACCTCGTCGAGCTGGGCGAGTTGTCCGCTCTGAAGAGGCTCTAACTCAGCGGTCGGCGGCGCGTCCAAAATCCCATCCAGCGCCGACAGCGAATACTTTCTCCTGAAACGAGACAATCGAATAATTACTTTGTCCTAGCCCTCCCTTTTAAGGGAAGAAAAAACTTGTTATGACCTTATTTTCTATGTCGATGCACCGATAAACCCGCCAGGTGCGATTGCACTTTATTCTTTAACGCACCCCGTTATTTTTGTTAAACCTATTGTTATTGCATAAAAGTACTAGCCCAAGCTCATCGAAATGTCCGAATGCTTGGAACTAAAACGCAAAGGGCTAACCTGAAATAACCGAGGAACGATCTCAAGTCGTTCTTCGCGATCCCACCGATCGGATTGATGTCCGCGCTGCTGCAATCGTATTTGGTGAAGTATCCCCGAAGCGCTTCGTCGACATTGCTACTGCCCAGTACGAGCAAACCACCGGGTCTACCTCTCACCCACAGCATCAGTTGCGCAAACAGGTAAGCGATCACCATTCTCAAGCGTGCCTTTCGAAAGAATTACACAAACGATGCAACCAACCGATTTCTCATATCCGAATGTCTCTAACCAACTGACTGACTTGTATGTTTTGCAGAGCCAGATTCTCTCTCGGAGATCCACCTTGGGTCTTGAACCTCGGCACTAGCTTGGTCACTTGCTGGAAAATTGTCAGAATAGCTGACACCGCCGCGTCGATCACTATCGTCTGATGGTAAGAGCCGATCTGACTGGCCAACTCCGCGGCTCGCGCTTTCGTCTCCGCCGACGAGTTCTCGGTGCCCATGTAACACGTGACGAGGATCGTGTTGCACAGTTGCTTCGGGTCCGTCGGCACATACTCTGCGTCGCCGACGATCTTCCGGATGTCCAATAGCACCTGAGCATCTTTTCAAGATGTTTTTTGTTTGCTCAGTGCTGCCATTCGATGTATGGATTATATGGATACACAGGGTCAACCTAAAATTCACTCATCTAACTATCTCCTTTATTTTTTACGACACATTGTTATACCATCAATAGACAGCGGATCTTTATGCAAAATAAAAATAATATTCTACATGAATATTTAATATGTTTCATACGCGTTGATAATGATATAACAGTACTTTGAAATTTTTCCAATGTTCTCACTTTTTGTCATATGACGCGTAAAATCCGCTGTCCAGTCATCACAAGTAAAGGAGACATTTAGGTGGCTACATTTAGGTGGACCCACCTGCATACTAGCTAACAGGTATACCTCCTTTGTTGACAGAATCCACGATCATCTCGCACATGGAGTACACCATACACGCCGACGAGGCAGAGTCGACTCCACCGCTCAACGGTAAGAAGAATCCACCCTGGCACGAACGTCTGTCGGAAAATCGATTTTGTCGTTAATTGAATTCGAGATTAATTGGAACGGAGAAAGAAAGAATGTGTCGAAGAACCTGAGGTAGTCCCAGAGCCAGCAAGCGGGCGCCATAGATATTTCTTCTTCCGGTGTGTGGTGGATAAGCTTCTCCGTTGCATGTTCCTTCTCGTAGGGGCCTAAATCTACGTCTATCGGTCGATCCGGTGGCTTCGAGATCAGTTTGTCGGATGTAAGATTGAATTCCGCTCTGATCCGCGGGTAACTCTGCGCTTTCGCAGCTGTGTGGCAACGCGATCTGATACTGCTCCTATAACTCCTACACACCCATCGCGTTTCAATGCATTCAACCGTTTGCGAAAGTGTTAAATTTTCAGGAAACTACGGGAGCGCCTCGACAACGGTCCCGTCTCGAATCCCTGCAAGGTGTAAACGAGAACTCTGCTTTTCCCACAATTCTACAATATTTCAATTTGAATTTTTCGAAAGTTCTTTGATCCTAGAACAAAATGCACCACTTTGTCTCCCACTATGCGACGTAGAACTCGCGATAGTTGTCGAGGCGTTACCGTACCATAGTTATAGGAAACCTTATGTCCTCCAGATCGAACGTGGCGACCACCACTTCCACATCGTCCAAGCTGAACTGTTTGCCACGCTTCAGGATCTGTCCGTTCAGGGTGACCGAGGATCCTCCGTTGAAGTAGAGTCTGCCTCCGTCACAGCCACGCAAATTGCTGAACATGTAACAGCCTCCAGACTTGAACGTGGCACTCTTCACCAGGTCCACGGTCACGTAACCTTTTCGAAGCTCGAAATACGAGCCGCTGCCTATGCGACAGAGCAAATCAGAGACGTTCAATATGCAGAATAATCGACAATTGGAAAAAAGTGGCAATACCATTCGAAATGATCTCGCAACCGTCCAAACTCATGGGGATGTGGGTGCTCATAGGGTTCCAAAGCTCCTCACAGATCTCGAAGCCTATGCACGTGTCCTTCGTGGAGATGAGTGCGTCCCCAAACGGCACCGATACTTGCATCGTCACCTGAGAGATCATTCGCGGCAGGTAGTAGTTCTCCACGGTGCGTTCCTGCACGAGACAATCCAAATTTCTCGGTAAGATACATTGCACCACAATTATTCGCATATACCAGTGGCGGTGCGAGGCCCCGGGACACCATAGGGCTCCGAATTTCAAAGAAATTTATTTAATGCGTAA
Organism: Lasioglossum zephyrum; assembly: GCA_028455615.1. Lineage (NCBI taxonomy): Eukaryota > Metazoa > Arthropoda > Insecta > Hymenoptera > Halictidae > Lasioglossum > Lasioglossum zephyrum. The sequence goes on along the minus strand of CM052333.1, from coordinate 1,844,110 downwards.
CGTTATGCAATTTGTCATTACTTTTCTTCTCTGTTAATAAGTTTAGGAGAGTTTTCTCGCAATTTCTATTTCTAACTCTAGTTCGAGGGCCCCGTATTCGCAGCACTCGCATTTTTCTTTTACAAAAAAATTCAATTTATTTACGAGAAATTAAGTTTATGAGTTCTCTTGAAACTCTATTTCTAAATTGAGTTCGAGGGCCACAAAATGTTTACAGCTTGGAGCCTCTTAGCTGGAGCTGTGTAGTACTGCTAATTATTGCTTTTGAATAAGAATTGATTTACGTTGAAGTGATATATAAAGTATTTGAACATGAACAACGACCTTTGTCCAAGCGGAGAACCACCTGGATTCTCGATAATTCCCGTCTTCGCATACTTGCATCTTCGGTCTGATCAACAAGATCCGTCTGTTCAGGAAGACCACTCTGCAATTGTAGATGACGTTCTTGTGCATGACCGGCATGCCGACGTCTATCAGAATATCTTCCGCGACAGGCGACTCCAGGATTGTCGCCAGTACCTCCCAACTGTGCAGCAGAGTGTCCGACTCGTAGAAGTGGTCCTCGCAACTGTAACCGCTGTCGAACAAATACAGAAACAACAAATTTACTTAATAGAAGTTTAATTTTCGAGTAGAAACAGCTCCGTGTGCAAAGGATAAAAACCACCTAGGAGCAGGAGGGCGATAATCTACATACATATACAATATATAAAAACCAAGTCCTGACTCACTCACTCATCAACGTTCAGGCTAAACCCTTGGCTCTAGAAAGCTGAAATTTTGTGCACAGAGGTTTCCTTTATATCTATACAAGGGATAAGGAAGGGTATTTCGAAATTCACGTTTGTATACTTGGTTTAATGCACATTGATACAATCTGAATGGGGTGAGTGGGGGGTTAAAAGGTTTTATGGAGAAACAATCTTAATTTCCGAAGGCACTAAACAATTTTGTGTGCGAACGAAGCCGCGGGGAAAAGCTAGTTTACCATATTTCCAATTCGGGACCGCTTCTATACGTAGCGCCGGCATCCTTAGCCTCCTGAATGCTCTGCAAGATCCTCCTGGCGTTCCCGTTGAAGTCCAACGCCCATTGGTTCAGGGTGCAAACCGCCACCGTCACCGTGCGACCCATGCTTTTCGATTTTTCCTTCAGGTGAACCTTGTTAAAAACTGCGTACCGTCTGAATCACAAAACACAACGGATGTACCGTAAACTTTAGGAATCCCAGATCGGATCTGTGAGCAGAGAATAATTGTCCGACTCCGTTTTGATCGATCCTCAGCCTTCGATATCCCGCTTCGGACGCATCGATCGGCAGACGTAATAACCGTGGAACAGACACTGTTCGCGGGTCCGCTTCGACGAACGTTGATTGATCAATAATTTTCAGTACCAGGTGAACGAGAGAAAGAGAGAAGACAGACGCAGGACGCGAATCGGCCGACTAGGGTTCGTGCAACCACGCGAAGGCATGTCTGCGAATCCGCGAAGGAAATTGCTAGGAAATTCCTTCGAATCAACGCGAGCTTTGCTACTTTGCGAGCGGCACCTGCATTCCTTCGGGCTCTTTCTCCTTGGAACGCGCCTACAAAATCGCAATAATGATCCGAAGAAAATCTAGCCTGGATCCTCGATCATTTTCCAGCCCGCGAATCCAGGAGATAATCGATTCGTTCGAATACGTGACGACGCGATCGAAATGAATTTCTACTACGCAGGATTATACGATATTACCTATCGATTGCACCAATATTACATTATTATATTTTGTTTTTTTTTCTTTCTCTTTTCTTGTAAAAACTTATGGAAAAGTGCTTCAGTCCGTCTATAATAAATAATAATAATTTGTATTTCGCGATCGACGCGTCGAGGGACAAAAAGAGGAAGAGAGAGAGAGGGTGAAGCGAGGCAAAAGATCGATAAACGAACGCGTCGCGATACCTCTGGCTGCGTGTGCTTTGGGGCCGAGGGGGTAAGAAGACGAGTGACGGGAAACGAGAGGGCAACAAACAACCATGACTCGACTGGCTCCGCCCACGCGGTGGGTTCTCCCATCGTGGTCGTCAGGTAATCGACGGGTCGGCATCGGGAATCGTTTTCCTTCGCTGGTGGCAGTGTTGGTCGGTCGATCCACCGCGCGACGCCACGAAGGAGTAGCCGAAGGGGTTCGATCGCGATTATGCGAGCTTGAGCCTCCAGATCGAGTTGGGACTGATTGGGACACAGTGTCGACGAGCCGACAGATCGTCGCGAGAATGAGAAGCGCGATAGCAACCTGTGTTTTGGACGGTCGAATCCTCGAGGACGCTTCTGCCGATCAAACGAACCGTGAGGAGAGGCTCGACGATGACACGACGAAGAAGGAAGCCGCAACGGACGTGAGCACGAACGAGGAGACGAAACGTGATGACGAGGAAGCCGAAGAGGACGACAGATAACGAAAAATGACAGATCTCGTGGCAGCTAGCAGGGTCAAGGAACTTCAGGCCATCCTCTTTCCGGTTCAACCGATCCCTGGTGAGGTCGAGTCTCCTTCGAATAGTTCCTCTTCTAAAAACGATTCAAGTGTTATAGCCTTAGAAAAATTGAAATATTACAATATACGATATAAGGCAACTAAATCGTTTCAATAATTTCGAAAGAGAAAAATATGAAACTGGTCGGATTTGACCTGTAGGATCCAGTGTTGAAAAGTGTACAAGGATCGAGATAAGAATTGGAAGTTTGTTTCGTCGCAGGCGGCGCACTGGCAAACTTTCAGCGGTTCCAGGAGCTGCAACTGTTGCAGCTGGGACGATACGAGGTGCAACGAAGGGAAGCCGAGTTCCTGCAATTCTCAGCGCCGTTTGGCACTAGAGGCGATCAACTGGCGAAGGAGAACCTTCGAACCGCCTTGGACACTCGATGCACGATCGACGGGATCACTCAGGAAGCTGCGAGATGGCCCACAGAGTGTCAGGTAAACGAACTTTATTCCCAACATTAACCCTCGTACGTTCCTCAGCGTGTAAATTCACTCATTTAATATTTTCGCGTACTGTAAAATTATTCATACTCTTATATCTACGTCGTGAGATGTATTTCTTTAAAATCTGTTTAAAAATGGGTGAATTGTTATCCTAGCCTCTTTTATGCAGCTATTTTTCAGGAGAATATTCTTGGACTTGTTCGAAACAGGTGCTGTCGGAAAGAGTGCGACACGTAGAACAAGTCTCGGCAGTACCGGAACCGTTCTACCTGCCAACCGGAAAAGAGCCACGGCCGAAGCCGCTTTCGGACGAGTTCGGAACGGTGGTGTTTCGCTATTATCCGACCAGTATCACGAACTACGTGAGTGCGATCACCTGTATCTTTGTTGAGCCGATTTTACAACGATTGCGTTAACAGTTCAGCAGGTCCTGCGTGGGCGGAAGCACGGTTCTACCGTTCTCCGCAGAGTTTCCAGCTGAAACCATCGGGTTGCCAAGCGATCAGAGGGTCGTCGACACTGACAGCAGCCTCTTCCTCTTAGCAAGAACGGCCGAGATCGCGGAGAACAACACGGACCTTCGGTTCGATTCACGCTTCGAATCCGGAAACCTGTGCAAAGTCGTCAAGATCACCGACACCTACTACCAACTCTACCTCAGGAAGGATCTCTACACGCAGAGGCACACGCAGTGGTACTATTTCAGGATATCGAACACGAGAAGCAGAACCACCTACAGGTCAGGCTAGCTTCCTGTTTTCGAAAAGTTTCGCAGAGGTTCGTTGCCCCTGGAATATCTAGAATCTCGTTCAAACTATTTGTTTCACGATAATGTCGAGAATCGTAGAGTCGTAAGATTAACGTTACACGATTCAAATGTTTTAGCTTACGAAAAAGACAATACTATATTCCGATTTTGTGCAATTTTCGTTATTGTAACAATTGTCGAACACTAAACGATTGAAATGTTCTACCTTACGAAAAAGACAAAACTATATTTAGAGGATAAGTACTGATTCTATAGAGCAACAATCCTGGTGCAACGAGTGTCTACCGTTGTGTACAAGGGATCTATATGCCTGCTACTTAATACCAATTGTTCTTAAAACGGGGGATACTTAGTGTTACGACAGTTCTAGAAATACTAGGTTAAATGATGAACGAACTAAAAAGACGAACGCGTACGAATGTTAGGACGATTACAGGTTGTCGATCGTGAATCTTTGCAAAGAGGAAAGCCTGTACAACGAGGGTCTACGACCGCTGTTGTATTCGACCGAGGACGCCAAGAAGAGATCTGTGGGGTGGAGAAGATGCGGCGACAATATCGCTTACTACAGAAACGACTCGTCGTACGTTAGCATAAAGTTAATCAAGTATGATAAGACATCTGGTTAAGATGTCCCTGGTATTTCAACGCGGGGTTTATCGCTGTTGAAACGAATTTCCAGAAGCGACGAGGAGAAGGAGAAGCACACATTGACGTTCAACGTTTCCTTCCCTCATGACAGAGACACCGTGTACCTGGCTCACTGTTATCCGTACACGTACACAGATCTGCAGGAGTACTTGGCCAAGTTGGTCGCTGATCCCGTGAAAACGAGGTTCACGAAGCTACGACTACTGTGTCGAACCCTGGCCGGGAACGGAGTTTATTATTTAACGATCACTGCCCCCACTTACGACGAAGAGGTGCGAAGAAAACGAGGTATCGTGATCACTGCTAGGGTACACCCGGGAGAGACACCTTCCAGTTGGACGATGAAGGGAATCATCGATTTCTTGACCGGGGAATCGGACCAAGCCAAGGTAACCAACTTGTGAACGCCCTATATACTCTCCCTGCTTCTACCATACACTATTCACTCGTTACCATAACTCGAACTCGGTTAACCCTTTATTTTACGGTTTAGAAAAGGAGAAAATTTCTATCTATCGTATGCCTGCATGTTCTCCGATATTAACCAAATCAAAATAGAAATTAATCATCTCGAGAACCTCCAATTTCCTCATGTTGAAGGAATTTTTAGACATCCTGTATGTGGGAGGTCTGGTGTACAAGTTGAAACGTTCCGTCAGGTGCTTCGAGAGAGGTTCGTGTTCAAATTGGTCCCGATGCTGAATCCGGACGGCGTGATCGTCGGGAACAATCGATGCTCGTTGTCGGGCAAGGACCTGAACAGACAGTATAGAACCGTGATGAGGGAGAGCTACCCTTCGGTCTGGCATACGAAGCTGATGATACGACGCCTATTGGAGGAGTGCGGTGTCGCGATATACTGCGATCTGCACGCTCATTCCCGGAAGCATAACGTGTTCGCGTACGGATGCGAGAGCAAGAGGGCCGGTCCGCAAACCAGACTCTCCGAACAGGTGTTCCCGCTGATGCTTCACAAGAACGCGGCCGACAAGGTGAACCTACTCTCGATTCCAAACAACGCGGACGATTAATTCTGATAGACGACGCACGGAGAGAATACCGGAAATGGCTTTTCAGTTCTCGTTCGAGAATTGCAAGTTCCACATGGAGAAGGGGAAGGAGGGTACGGGTAGAGTGGTGGTTTGGTCGATGGGAGTGCAGAACAGTTACACGATGGAAGCATCCATGGGAGGATCGGTGATCGGATCTAGATCCGGCACCCACTTCTCCACTCAAGATTACGAGCAAATAGGGAAAGTCTTCTGCGAAACGTTGCTGGACTTTTTCGACCAGGACCCTGTCAAGGTACCTCGAATCGTTATCGATCGTGCCAGATGTGTAGTACAGTAAAACTTTAAAAACTGTCTGTTTAAAAAATGTTTGACTCTCTATTGAAGTCTCGCTTGGCGCGGTACACGCAGTCACATAAATCAAAATTATAAATCCTAAACGCAGTCGTTTTTTAGAATATCGCATGGCATCCATTTCTGAACTATGTTGAAAATTTCAAGTTTCTAGCCTGATCGGGAAGCTAGTTTAAAATCAATTGCAAGACTTCTACCGAACATACAGACAAGAAATATAGTATAGATCGACCTTAATTCGTTCCCGTTGAACCCGAAGGAAAGGCTACGGATCAAAATCATCGGCAGATTGATGAAAGAGGGTTCGAGCGCCGAGGAGCCGACCAACATCGACCTGACCGACTACTCCAGGTAACGAACTAGACATCGCGGTTTTGAACGTGTACCAAAGTACACGTGGTACATGAAAAACAATAACGCGTCACAGTTGTCGGACTCGAAAAAGAGATGATCCACTGGTAGAGTATATCGTCCGATCTGATTTTCCAGCGACGAGGGCGATACATCGGTCAGTTCGGACTCGGAAAAAGGAGAGTTCGACTTGACGGAAGGTTCGTGGGACGGTGAAGAGAAGGACTCCGTCGTTTCCTCGCAGTACCTTTGCGCTCCACCGCCTACCCCCACGTTCGTTCCGCCACGAAGCTTCGAGCTGGCGAAACGAAGGAGCAAAAAGGGTATCGCGAGCAGCAAATCCTACTCCCAGCGCAGAAAGCTATTGGTAATTCTCATGGTTTTCATAGTTCTCGTAGCCGCAGTCTTTTGTAGCGTTGTCGTCTGTGTTTATTCGCAGACGAAGAGAGCGGTGATGGATCTACCCACTACGGATCCAGGCAGCGATCTCTGCGATCTATCAGACTCCGCGGACGAATGTGCGGGTACTTCGACGAGAGTTTACGAATCTGTACCTCGAGATCCGGACACGAGCGAGAAGAAGCAAACCCTGAACGATGAGCTTGTTCTACCGGAAATAGCGAGACCGTGCAGCGTGTCCTTGGGTGAAAGGTTCACCGCGAACAAGGAGAAACGCAAGACGAAAAGGAGACCGCCTTGTCTGCACTTGGTCAGGTAATTTTTCAAGTTGAATAATCCCGCGATCTGCCTTCGACGAGATCATTTGATTGGTTGCCGATTAACGTAGAGCACTGAGACATCGATCCCCGGCGCCTCTGAAAAATCAGGACATACAGATCAAGCTGAGTTCGCTGAGACAACAGATATGGATGGGAGTCCCGTCCAGCGAGGACCAGACCATCGTGAAGAGACAGGATCGTGCGTTCACCGCAGGACCACTCAGCTGGGGAGTCTCCAGTATGGCACTGGCACAGAATAGAATTGACAGCGACGTGTTGCTCAAGTATGTTGCACTGCGAAGTTCATACGTTTACGAGAAACGTTTGACTCTGATATTTCCAGATCGTGCACGAAGAGATTAGAATCCCTCGAGTACATGAATCACGAAGGCAACGTGAGACGGGTGGAGAGGAAGAACGGGCGCAAACACGAGAAGACGTCTAGCGTGAGGAACGTCAGCCCGGAAGCGGAGGAGCAACAACGGCGCGCCGTCGAGCGAAAACCGAGGAAGAAGAAGACGCTGCTCAAGTGGCAGAAGATAGTCAACTTGAGTTCAAGGGTGAAGGAGACCTCCTGCCACGGCACGACGTCCTTTCTGACGATCAACGCGGACTCGCTGAAGCTCGTCACGGTCGAGATGCCCTCGAAACCGCAAGCCAGGAGTATGCACCGGAAGAACACTGGCGCCGCCTCCTCGAACGCAACGAAAACACCGAGCATCGCGAAACCGAAGCCGCAAACATCGCAAACGCGTTCGCGAATACAATTGCAGCCGTTGATCGTTCCGCTTTGCGACAGCCTGTCGTCCGACAACGAGTCCACGGACTCTCGCAGGCAAAAGGCCTCGAAGAAGAAGCAGAAGAAGAAGAAGAAGAATACGGTCGCGAAGAAGAACAAGTCGACGCCCACCGCCGGAAGAAAGAAACGCAGCGGAAGCGCGAACTTGTTGCGCAGCTCTTGAACCGTTCTAGCGTTTGTCTCCTTCGGAAAGAAAACCGTAAACCAAGGTACTGTTTCGAGCAGGCCGAAACAAGTTGAGAAAAACTTCCTTAAAAAAAAATAAAAAAACAAGCAAATAAAACATTATCCAATGTACTTACGGGTTTAATAGCGTCTCGCGAAACAGATAAAACATTCTTACGTATTTGCCTAGAGGTTCTCTGCATTTCCAAATTAATCCTCGAAAGATCATCGTAACTTCACAGATTTCGATTCGAATCATAGTTGCGTGATAACGATATCGTTCCAGAATCCTCTGCGAGATGGTATTTTAACCGTCGCCGTACGATTATCCGCAATTCAAACGGGAATTACGGCGGTAATTATGTAACAGAGTTTTACGAGATAACGAGGGACAATAACGAAACAATTAATCGGCGTATATACATATATGTATGTATACTTACTATTTTTCTCCCGTTGGTTCGATCCGCAACAACGGACAAAGAGGAAGAGTAACAGGAAACGAATGAGAGGAAGAAGAAAGAATGACGAAATGTTTATATACGTTTTTAGATGACCGTATCAGTGGTACGTTCTTCGAATGGCACGCACGTAAATCGTGTCCTCCACGTGCTCGTCACGAACGATTGACAAATCTCCGTTCCGACCCAAACATAACCTCACAAACTGTCCACGGAACCTGGTTGATATTCCGCGACGTTTGTTTAACGTATCTGGCCAATCTCGCGCAGTAGTTTATCGAAACAGGCATACGTTCTTCTTGTGAAACGGACAGGTGTAATTCACGATGATAACGCTACCGCCGGAGAATCGATATCGAACGTATCGTCGCGGCTACGTTTGTCACTTTAGAATTCCGACAGAAAAACACCGTAAGACAACTGATTCGATGTTTCGTCTCTCGCGAACACCGTAATTTACGCTTTCTTTCGATTTCGAATAATGTTGCGTTACTCGCAGCGGAGAAATCGCGCGTCGCAAATGTCGCCAACCGTTGTACCGTTATCAGCGCGACAGCTGCTGCTTGTTGCGACTTTAACTAGAGATCTACCTTACCTGCAGTGCACGGGCGCGCACGATTCAAACTATTAATGACAATTAGATTGCGGATCTAATAAATGCATAAAAATCCGAAGTCTAATGGCAATATAATAGTATATTATACTATTAACAGTAATCTCGTCGGTGGTATTGATGAATCATCGATTCCATTAGTTGTTTTCCAGCAGTCTACTCGTGGATAATGCCGCTGGATAATGAATTGGAAGCGCGCAAAACGAATGATCGAACGAGCTGTAGCCACCTGGCGCGGCTGTGTAGACATAATAGAAAGTAGTTGGAATTTTAGCGCTGCACAAATTCGAATGTTCGAATAGTTCAAATTCAATGTTAGCGCAATTAGCACCAAGTACTTGGAACGTTCGAACAATTCGAACAGCTCGAGTTTCACTATAGCCGTAGTCACGATTGGTCTAACGCGAACAGTAAGTCGCGAGGGCTGTATAAAAATTGGTTCGATTGTTAGTTTCCAAGAAAATTTATTGTACAATCAGTTTTATTAATTAACACTAAACCTGCCGAGCACTGAGACCGATTAAAACGTTTCAACTTGCAAAAATGACAAGGGTCCGTTTATTCGATCGATCGAGTGAACAACGATGGAAAAATCTGTTGTTCCAAGCTAGTTCTCCTTTTGCGGATACATTTTCTTTTCAGAGGAAAGAAATTGTGTGTTCGGTATAATTAGTCGACCTCGACTATCCGGAAATTTTTATCCTAGAAGGATTGTCGACCGATGGAAAATTAGGGATAGATCGAACGAGGGTCCCTCCTCTTGTACGCGTTCGCATTCGCTGCGTTTTATAAAGACGATTTAATAAAAGATTTTTAGCGTACGGTAAACAGCTGACATTCGTCCTCACTTATCTCTTGCTTCTTCATCGAAGCAGATTCACCCTGTCCATACAAGAACGTGTTTCCATCGTGGAACTTTGATATAAATTCCTAGTGCGAATGTCTCTAGCGTATCCCGAGTAGTGAACAGAAGTTTGCGTTAAGAATTCCACTAAACTGTAGAAATCGATAACGACGAATCATTGTGATAAGCATTTTCGCGGGGGGTCGTTACCTTGAGCTTTAAACAGTTCAAAGATTGCGCCCGCTCTCCCCGCGATAGCGATCGAACGATCACTAGCGAATGTCGACTGTTCTCTAAATCGTTATACATTTATGATAGCGGACACCTGTAATTGCGCGGCGGTGATCGCGTTACCATCGTCACGCGGTTACCTATGTGTCATTATGTCGGAAAGTCGGGTCATCGAACATTGACCTGGATATCCGGCGATTGTAATCGGTAAGACGTGCGTCTGTTTTTTGTTCTCACGAGCAACGAGTAAAACGTACCATTCGCGAGAACACGGATCACCTTATATAAGACACATTTCGTGTGCATCACTTCCGGAAAATACAATGTAAATCATTACAATAACTTATCGATAAATCGGGAACTTAACAAATTGCATCACAGGTTGCGACACGTTCCGCAATACAGTATTTTATCGATAATTGTACCCAACACGGGTCTGCCCGAGGACAATTATCCGCCAGGGATACTGTTCTTGACCACGAATGTGTCGGTGAAAGTTGCATTAAAAAATAATGAAATAATGAAAAATAAAGACGTTTTGTAATTGGATTAGTTATGTTTACACTTCTCGGCGGCAGAGGCCTCTTGAGCTTCTAGCCCCTCAAGCAGTATAGGGATATATACTGTACATACTTCGAACGAACCGGACATCGAGTCCCGAATTCTTCGAAAACATGAAAAACCCCGTTGCTCTGCAAGAAAGAGCAGGGGTACGCAAAGTAACTTTTACATCGCATAAATCCAAAGAATTACTTAACAATTAAACATTTAATATATAACATTTAATTACTTAACAATTATCGACATTTCCCACAGGATACACAATTTGAAGATCCTGTTCATTTTAATTTCGGACAGGTTTCGTCGAGAACGAACTCACAAAATATGTATCGAGATCTGGCGATCGATAGTGAACGACGACGCGCACACCGAAAGCGTGAAAAGCATTGTTTGTAAATGACGATGTTGCTCGGCAAATAATACCTAGGCGAGTGGGTCAAGGCGGAAATACTTCTACGTTTTCGATGACTCGACGCATCCGTTATTTTTCCACTTTATTCGATTCGATTACAAGCTATTTCTCTCCACGTGCCAATGGTTGAATCACATCAAAGACCTTCTTCGAAAATCCATGATTTTTCGAGCTACTCCTTATCCTCCCGGTGTGAACGAACCTTGAACGACTATAATATATATACATATATATATGCAGGACTTTCTCGAATCCTATGTACCACTTTCTTCTACTATGCATCATTGAACAATGCGATCATTTCAACGGCTATCTCGTTCAGAGATCTTATTCTTATAAGTGCATAGAGTAAATTTACTAATTACTGCAAAAACGCGTGAATAGATTCGCGTTGGCAATCATTCTCATATTTTTATAATCTCGAAAAGTCCGGAGAGGTGAAGAAGCATCAGCGTAATCTTGGATTGGAAACGGTTCCAATTTCGTTCTCGACGAAACCGATACGTACTTCCTCGCGTAAATACTTGATGTACGAAGTTCAAATAAATTGAATCTGGTTATTTTTCTAAGGCAACATGTACCGGCCGCTTTCACAGCTCGGGTAGGTTTAGCGTCAACAAAGCTACATCTTTATTTGCAAGAGGTAGAGAACGTGCGATCGCGTCGCGGGAACTGAATATCGCCATGTTCACGAAGGGTTAATGAGATTAGAGCCGATTCGATCGTGTCGGAAACACGAGGATAGAATCGCGAAAGTCGATGGACAAGGGAACGAAACGACGAATGAAAGAAGGGGGGGGGGGCGGGAAAGAATAGAGGATCACGAGCTCGATCGCGGGATAATTATCGATTCCAATAGAAGCACGTCGCAGCTATTAATTAAACGTGACGGAGTTGTAAGTAGGGGTTGGCCGTAGAAAGGCCTGGTTATAAAAGGGATCGCGCCAAGTTGTTCGACCAGTCCGGTGGTGGTTCTTCGAACAGAACTCATCGTATTAGTGGTGCAAAAGATAGGTGGGTGACCGATCCTCGATTCTCTTTTCCCATTGGTCTGGTGACCTGTGACCCGTGATACGACACTGTGCTACCATCTCCAACGACTCTCTGTCCCCAGGACTCTCCGAAGTGCTTGTGAAACTGCCAAGTGACATTATCGAACACCATGCGACGTGGTCAAAACACGATTATGATCGATTTGTTTCGCTCGTTATTAACACTAAACCTACCGAGCCTTAAAAGTAACTGGTACATGTTCCTTTATAAAAATGACAAGGTTCATTTTATTTAGACTTTGCGCGACTCCTCTACTAAAGATATTTACACAATCTTTTTTATTATTTAAATAATTGTAAAATCTTGAACCGGTCATTTTGACCGATGGTGGTGTAGGCTCAGTGTTAATCGTTGACTTAAACGTTTTCACATTGTTTTGATTATTGCTATCTTTATTAGCGATTAGTTCTCAACTTACAAGCACGATAGATATTTTTTATTAAATTTATTTTGTCAACTGGAACGCTAAACGGCTAAACTGTGTTTCACAACCCCTTTTATACTTATTCTATTTTGTCAAGACTGAAACGACAGAAAGCCACGCCGATCGAGAGAACAGGGATCAAACGATGCGATATATTCGCTTTGCTTGCAGAAACTGATAAAACATGTCTGCTGCTGGACCGGAAGTAGTCGTCGGATCGATCGCGGCCGCCTCGGCCACCGGTCTTTCGGCGACCACTGTCTTCCTGTCCCTTCTGATCCCTGCTGTCGTACTATACTTGATCTACTTCCGCATATCCAGACGTCACATGATCGAGCTGGGCGAGAAATTGCCTGGTCCTCCCGCTTTGCCAATCATCGGCAATGCTCACGAGCTGCTCGGCAGTCCCGATAGTGAGTCGCCACCGAACTCAACACTCTACTATCAGAAACTTAACCCTTTGCACTCGAACACTCGAATAGTGAAAATTCAATTCGTCTGTATTGTATAAATTATTGAAAGCTCAACTATTCTCACGGGCAAACAGGTTCAATTGGATGTTCACGATCTAAGACAAGATTACATAGAATGAAAATGAGATCTGGGTTGAAAGAAACGTCTTGATTTTCGAATTAAAATCGTTTCGAGTACAACGGGTAAACACCTTTCTAAAATGTTCGAACTAACAGAAACGTTTCAAACGGAGGTTTATGGTTCTTTCTTAAACTTTCGATACGTATTTTCTATTTTCTCTTCTCTGTTTTGTTTCTATTTCTTTGTAAGAACGCGCGCGGAAGGTTCCGACTACCATTTGAAATTCGTTGTTTCGAATGCGACCATACGTAGAAATTATCTTTAGAAAGTCTAAATCGCGATCTACGACATCCGCGAAACGGCGAAGAAAGTCTCTCGCAGCAAGAAAGGCGTTTAACGATAACACCTCGGTTGAATCGGCGCAGTTTACGTTCGAAGTTACGTAAATCGAACCAGGAGACAGAAGCTAACCGGTGTCTCGTATTTTTTTCGCGATTCTCAGCGATCTTCCAGAAGTTCTACCAGAAGTCGTACGAGTACAAGAACGTGATCAGGTTGTGGGTTGGACCGAAGTTGGTGGTTTTCTTGACGGACCCGAGGGACGTCGAGGTGATCCTATCCAGTCACGTGTACATCGACAAATCGGCTGAGTACAGGTTCTTCAAGCCCTGGCTTGGAAACGGTCTCCTGATCTCTACAGGTGAGGAGTTTCCTCTTACAAAACTTCCCCATAAATCCTCGCGACCTCTGCACTAGACGGCAAGATAGCTTCCGCTTCGAATCTCCTTTTCGCTTGCCGGACGTTTACGAATTAACATGTGGTTGTCGTGATCGCGCAGCGTTTTGCTATTACTTAACTTTCTAACGATGTCTGCCAGTCGTCCACGACCAATTTCTCCGTAAACCGTCAGCACTGCCGAACAAAAGAAAAATAGTATAAATTAGAGGCACCGCTCTCGTTTAAGCTAAAGTAGAAAAAAGTGATGCAGTAGGATAATAAAAGGGATATCGATAGGTTTATCAAATAAAATTGGGTTGCGTCAACGAACGAAGAGTAGTAATGTGAAAATTAGTTTTCGGTGCGATAAATCTCTCGAATAGCACGGTGACCCAGCGAAATTAGACTTGTCGCGTGCACAACGTGTTATCATTACTTTCTCGCCCGGTCGAGATGTCCTTTTTTACCACGTTTTTCCCTGTTTAATCGTCCACGTAACAGGGAGCGGCGACACGTAACCATTGAGATAGGCACGCGTGCATCGGTTGGCGCGGCAAGCTTTCATCCTCCGTCGTCAGGTTCTCCGATGTATCCGAAACGGGGTCGACACACCCCCATACTACATAATGAGACATTATAGACACATATTCTATATCCAGTAAAAAATCATTCTCGGAAAATTAGCATCGTAAACCAGCATCAGCCGGTCGCGAATCACCGGTTACTTAATGACGATCCCTCCCCTTCCTGCCGGCTAGCCGGTTCTCTTTTTCTCTTTTTCCCTTTTCTCTCTCTCTCTCTCTCTCTCTCTCTCTCGCAGGAAGTGCGTTTTCTCCTGCGTGTCTCCTCGGTCGTTTCACGCAGGTCATTCTCGGTCAGACACAGGTCCCTACCCTCTATCGCCATAACTTTTGCATTTGAATTAACCATTGCATCGATTATACCTCTCTCTTTAATCTCTTTGAAGCAATGGCGGATCGAGTCAAGCGGAGGCTCCAAAACTCTCATAAACCTTCTTTTTTGCATCGCTTTCAACTGTTAAGGTTATTTGAACCACTTTGGGCATCACAGTATTATATGACACATGGAATATATCCAGAGGTGCCGGCGCGGCGGCGCTGTCATAAAGTTATTAACAAAAAAGAAAAAATTTTGATTGTTTATTCTTTAAATTTTCAAAACCGCGAACATTTTTGATCGATACATCGTGGCCGTGAATTCCAGGTCCAAAATGGCGTGCCCACCGCAAGCTGATCGCTCCAACCTTCCACTTGAACGTCCTCAAGAGTTTCATCGACTTGTTCAACGCAAACTCCCGCGCGGTCGTCGAGAAGATGCGCCAGGAGGGTGGAAAGGAGTTCGACTGTCACAATTACATGTCCGAGCTGACCGTTGAGATCCTATTGGAGACCGCGATGGGCGTCTCGAAGAGCACCCAAGACAAAAGCGGTTTCGAATACGCGATGGCCGTGATGAAGTACGTATTCCTGTCTCTCCTGTAAGGCTTACGCAAACGCTTTCTTCCTTCGGAGAAAGTCGGTTCGTTAATAGTTCGCGTGGCCGAGTATGATACACCGCGCGTGTATATCTAACGCGTTGCGTAACAACTAGAACACGCGGCGTGTGACGGATGCATTTTTCCGCACGCTGGAAACAGAGACCGTTTCGAGATGCAATCGTACGGTGAAAACGTAGGAAACTGGTTAAATTATTAGTCATTAAAGCCAAGAACAAGCGTGTACGGGAGCCGAAGAAATTGTCCTCGTGGAATGCGAAAAGCGGGCCAGAGGACAATATCTTCGACTAGAGAAAAGGAAAGTTGAGGGTCCTTTCGGCTTCTGGACAGTGGACAGCGGGCTTTTAATAGGTATGCTCTATCCTGAAAAGCTAAGAACAGGAGTCCAACACTACCCTTCCCGATCGTCATCGAAGGGGAGGGTGTCCTTAAGAGAATTCCGTTTTGTTTCGGATGGATGAGTCCCACAATAACCCCTCGACCATCATCGGAGAGGGGGTGTGCGTAAAATGCATTTCCCCGGTGTCCTTACAAAAAGGTTAAATTATTAGTCAAAGATAATCGTCCTATTCACCCTGTTTCCCACCCTTAATGGGGTAGCCTCGTTTTTCCAGGATCGTAAGGGTGCGGGATACTCCACCTCATTTCTCAACAATGCAAAGATGTTTTTTTTTAACAGAGGAATAGGGACAATTATTTTCTAGACATTGTTCGATAGACATAACGACCTTCGGACAATTAATCGATCTATTTTGATCGCGTAGGATGTGCGACATCCTTCACCTGCGACACACGAAAGTTTGGCTGAGGCCGGACTGGCTGTTCAACCTGACCAAATACGGCAAGGACCAGATCAAACTGCTCGAGGTAATCCACGGTTTGACGAAGAAGGTGATCCAGCGTAAGAAAGAGGAGTTCAAGAGCGGCAAGCGCAATCTGATCGACACCAGCTCGCAGAAGGTCAATAATCACAGCCGTACGCAATTTTGTAGGAGTATTCGATAGAAAACACAGACTAATCAGAAGTTGATAACGCTTTGTAGGCCGGTAACACGATCGCCGTCGAGGGTGTATCGTTTGGTCAGTCTGTCGGCTTGAAGGACGATTTGGACGTCGACGACGATGTCGGTGAGAAGAAGAGGCAGGCTTTCCTGGACCTCCTGATGGAGGCTGGACAAAACGGCGTGGTGCTCTCCGAGCAAGAAGTCAAGGAACAAGTGGACACCATCATGTTCGAGGTGAGATATCGTGAGATAGACGTGTTTCGAGGTGGAAACGAGGACAAATGAACGAGCTTGTGTATCGTTTAGGGACACGACACGACTGCTGCTGGATCTAGCTTCTTCCTATCGATGATGGGTTGCCATCCAGAGATCCAAGAGAAAGTGATCCAGGAGCTGGACGAGATCTTCGGCGACAGCGATAGGCCGGCCACCTTCCAGGACACCTTGGAAATGAAATACCTCGAGCGTTGCCTTCTGGAAACTCTTCGCATGTACCCACCTGTACCCATCATTGCCCGCGAGATCAACACAGACCTGAAACTTGGTTCGTTTATCGTATTAGTTTATGTAATATTGTATTAGGTCGTTCGCGCATCAAAGCAAAAATATTTTCGCTTTTTTTCCACATTTTTTGCGCGATCTAATGAACGATCTGATACATAACGGATCTTGGCAATCGATTGGAAACATTTGGTTTGCGATTTCAGTATCCGGAGACTATACCGTGCCAGCTGGCTGCACAGTGGTGGTCGCCACGATCAGGATGCACCGCGAAGAGAGTATCTACCCGAACCCGGACACCTTCAACCCCGACAACTTCCTGCCGGAGAACACGGCGAACCGTCATTACTACGCGTTCGTTCCGTTCTCCGCTGGACCACGATCCTGCGTCGGACGTAAATACGCGATGCTCAAGCTGAAGATCGTCCTCTCGACCATCCTGAGGAACTTCCGCGTCAGGTCCGAGCTGAAGGAGTCTGACTTCAGGCTACAGGCCGACATCATCCTGAAGAGAGCCGAAGGATTCAAGGTCAGGCTCGAGCCGAGGAAAACGGTAGCCGCGACCGCTTAAAAGTCCTAGGGAAATTTTATTATAGAAAACGTTATTATTATTATTATTATTATTATTATTCTTAATTGTTTATTAAAAAGTCAGAGAGAAATAAATTGTTTGAAAGATTTACGGTAATGAGACTCGGACTAACGTCGTTGATTGAAAATCGAAAGGTTTTCCGTTTTCGTGCCGTATATGATTGTATGTAAATGTTGTAAGTACATTCACCAAGGTTACATAACGTTTAATATTGTAATTACTTACGCTGATATTTATCTCGTGCAATAAATTATGCAAGCTTTCAGCTGCGAAATCTACATGGCGCATCACCTTGATTAACATTGACATATATGTATTTTCGATGTTAATGTAATTCGGTACCGTTTTATAAAGCGCGGTTGAACCTTAAACTATCAATTCCTTTGTTCGAATTCAGAAATATTTACATTTAATAATGTAGCACTATCGGGGCCATTTTACCCACGTTTTCATTACCTCACGTTCAGCGATCCCCACTCCGCGCGACAGCGCTCTCTACTTTGCTATGCGTGCGCACGCTGACTCGTCCCCACTCCACAGACCCACTTCGCCCCGACGGAGCTCAGTATATGATAGTACGTCGCCGTGCGACGGTAGTACATCATCGCTTTGTTTAACAAGTGAAGTTAACAGCAAGCTTAGTGAGTGTAAGTGTTATAAGTGAGTATAAGTATTAATAAAGAGTGATACAAGTATTAACACAAGGCTAAAAAGCGGAAAATAATTATTTAAATAAAAATAAATTGTTTAAAATATCACGTTTTTCAAAACGGATTAAAAAGTATAAAATAATTTTTCCTGGTCCCATACAGATTCCTAATCTCGTACAGATAGACCTGAAAATTCGCGATCACAATTTTTCAGGTGTATCTATACGAGATTAGGAATCTGTATGGGACCAGGAAAAATTATTTTATACTTTTTAATCCGTTTTGAAAAACGTGATATTTTAAACAATTTATTTTTATTTAAATAATTCTCTCACGCTTTATTCGAATCGCGTGTCGTCTAATCAAGTATTGTTTCAAGAAGAATGAAAAAAAATAAAAGAAAGTAAGTGTACGCGATATTTACATACTCCGAACGTCGCGTTATTCGATAAATTCGGTAAGATGGCCGCTGGTAGTCGTCAATTTAAGAAACACGATGTCGTGGAAGTTCTGAAGAAAGACGATTACAACGAGTGGTCGAGCAGTTCGAGCAGCAAAATAAGCGTGCGCGTCGTATACCCACGGGACATGAAAACTCTGCCACAAGCAGAATGGCACGAAGTGAAGAAGGTTATGGCTGAATTGAAGGCCGCATTGCCGGATTTAAGTCCTGCCCAAGTCAGAAGGTCCTCGTCTCTCTACTCCTACAACTTTTTAAGGAATACATATCATATACATTATGTAACGAGACTTACTCTTTCATCAAACAAATTGATCGACAATTTACCGAACAGATGTCGCATACCGTACCACGAAGCGATTATGCTCGAGCTCGTGGAGCGAGATTGTGAAAGCGCGGCCCTCCAGATGAAAGAGCTGTTGGATCTCGACGAAAAAATTTCCGTCTCTTCGGCAGGTGCCCTGTTGTGGAAGAAACCATCCTTAAGAGATGAAAAGGACTTCCTGGATCGGCTGCAGGAAGGGCTGATCGGGTTTGAAAAGGCGACAAGAAAGCGTACGTCGTCCTCCATTGAAATCACCTAAGACTATCCATAGGTCATTTCACGCGAAGTAGGACACTTTTCGTAGTAATGTTTCGGGTTTTGTCCAAATTTGAATATTTTCTAGTCTTTACCGTGCCACCCTTTCTTCGCACACATTAAATCATAAGATTAGTAAACTAATTGCTCCGATTTTTCGAGAAAGTTTAAATCGTATAATAATAAATTGTTGTGATATCGGCGCACGGTTCGATCATTTATAAACTAACAGCAAGTTTGCAAATTAATTTAACTCGATATGCGCCGATATCACAAAATTTATTATTACTACGATTTCGATCGAGAAGAATTTCAATTTATCAAATCGTATAGTTCGATATGAAAAAGTTATCGTATTTCAGAGAGCGCGAGCGTCCGAATATTAATACAAGTACATATACACTGTACACACAGAGTGTAATTATTTTGTGGTGTTGATTTTTAGACGATTACGTAGCTCGAGCGATATCGCTCTTGGACACTGCGTTGTTCTTCCAGGGGCAAACTTGGGAATGGTGGTGGATAGCTGAGCGTCTCTACTACGCAGCCCTTTCAGCTGCGGAGCTCGTCGAAGATGATAATCGTCAGACGATCACTCTGATTCGATATCTATACGGTCGATTTCTCTTTCACGAATGTTAGTAGAATATTAGTCTGACACTGAATTCTTGAAGATCTACATATGAGAAGAAATAACAAACGATTATAGTGCAGAATCCAAGAGAAGCCTTGGATTACCTGAACGAGGCGCGCGATGCTTCCGAGAATAAAACGTGGAACGCCTCGAAGAAGCTCGGCGAGAAACAATGCTCGATCTTCAGGGAGTGCAACGTCATATTATATAAAGCTTTGTTGATCCTCGCGAGGATGGATCGACCGCAGAATCCCGACGCTGCACTGAAATTCTGTCTCGAAGCCCTCGAGAGGGCTACCGATGGTAGATCCTGTTCAGTCTTCATATCGCACCCCGGCAAGAATAGTAACATAACTGAAAAATTTAGTATTCTCAAAATAACGATTTCAAGAACATTATAAAATTTTCATCGACATAGTGCAGACATCTTGAACCTTTGTCAGAAAAGTATTTTTGCAAGTAAATTCGACTAGACTCAGTAAAATAATATTAAAGAAAACCTTACGTAACGCATCCCCTCGAGGGGTTCAATTAGGATTAAAGTTCATAGCGTTCTCAGATTAAAATTAAGAGATTTACTCACACACAGATTCCGTTCAATAACACATTTTTTCCCTTCTGTTCTATTGCTTTTTCCCATTTTTTAACGAACGCGCGAACAAAGATCTTAATTTCATCTTGGAATTTTAATTTGCAAACGCTACGAAGTTTCTTCGCGAAATCTTTATTTTTTTTAGTTGTGTCATTGTTCTTGCCGGGGTTCCAATATAATGCGAGAGATAGCTCGATGATTAATACCGAAAATTGAGCCGGAGACACGGAATATCTGAACGAGACGCTGCACGAGCTAGGGAAGTGTTACATGGCGGTGAACGACGTGAAGCGAGCGTTGAAGACCTTCTCGAAGCTGCTGGCTTTGGCGAAGAGGGCCTCTGATCCTGAGGGTGTTTGCAACGCGCATACGGAACTGGCGTTCGCCTATAAGGTAAATCATGATTGTCCAAGGTGAATCTAACTAAGCTAAATAGAAACGATTTACGTGAACGCAGCAACTGGACGACAGCGCTCACACAGAGACTCACTTGCGGATGTTGCGAGAGACCGCCAAGGAGCTGCAGCTCTTCGATAAGCTCGCCGACGCTAATTTCTACACGGGGGAACACTATTTGAGCCAGGTATACGAGTGAACAACACGATAAGGTGCTACACTAGCTATCTTATTTACAAAAAGGTGAACAATCGTACAAAAAAAGAAAACATAAAAAGAACATGTAGAAGTAATAGATATTTTAGGAAATACGGTGTAAAATATAACGGTTCACTCTCGGAAGGCGACAGGTTCCTATTAACCCTTTGCACTCGGAGCTATTGTAACTCGAAAATTAAACATTTTGTCCTAGCTAAAACAATTCCATTCTATATGATTTTCTTCATTTTACGGGTATGGAATTGATGTAATACCTCGTATAATATTTACATGTTTAGTGGTGAGTAAGAGTCACCTCTTGAGTACAAAGGGTTAATTAGTCGGTGTTCGCGTTGACCCAGCCGTCGCCTTTCGAGGGTCCAGCAATCACCCCTTCGGCTCGACGATTATCCTTGAAAAGCATTCAACTCACGTTGAATACAATAGGTGTACAAAGCATTCGTACACATTTTAAGAACAAATAACTTCAAATCAACGGTGTCACATGTGAAATAAAAATGAACGAAAACCTAGCGATCTACCAGATCGTGCTCAAAATCATCTCTGTTCGTCGAATATATACAGGGTGTCCCAAAATTCGTGTAGTTCCCGGAAATGGGAGGTTCCTTGGGTCATTTGAAGCAACATTTTCCTTTACAAAAATGACGTCGGCGGCTTTGTTTAGGAGTTATTAACGAAAAACATTGACCAATCAGAGCGCGGCTATAGCGAACGGAGTCCGACTCAGCGACAGGTCCCGCTTAGCGTGGCGGCGCCATTGGCTGAGCCAGAATCAAACCGCTGTAGCCGCGCTCTGATTGGTCAATGTTTTTCGTTAATAACTCCTAAACAAAGCCGCCAACGTCATTTTTGTAAAGGAAAATGTCGCTTCAAATGACCCAAGGAACCTCCCATTTCCGGGAACTACACGAATTTTGGGACACCCTGTATATATAACCGTTTAACACATTAACTACCGATGGATGTCTAACAGTTCATAACTATACGCGTTATTTAATGATATAAACTTCGTTTTGATACAATCAATCCATCGAGGATCCTATTACATACTAGGCTTCCGGTAGGCAAAGCGTTAACCGTTGATTGTTTTCTCGATAACTGAAATTGATATACTTTGACGGAAATTATTTGTAATTCAATCTAATAATTCGCGCGCACATGTGTGCTGTGTGTTTGATCAGGCCAAGCTAGATGTGTCTACCGTTCACTTGGAGGACGCTCTGAGACTGTACAATAATCTTGGCATGTCCGAGGAGGCCGATCGGGCGAGATGCGTCGCGGGAATCTCAAAGGGTACCTTGAACAGCTTTTTACCACGTTTTCATTAGCTCGCTTTCTTGTTTGTTTGTCTGTTCGGTGGCAAATTTTGCAATTGATTTTAAACTAACTTCCTGATGAGCTAGAGACTTGAAATTGCATTAATGGCTCAGAACTGGATGACAATGCATTATTCAAAAAAAATTTTTTTTAAAGTCTTACCGTTTCGGAGAAAAGAACAATTAAATATTTACCTTGTCATCCCCCCGCGAAACTACGTCATCACGTTCAGCGATCCCCACTTCGCTCGACAATGCTCTCTACTTTTTACCACGTTGTTTACTATGCGCGCGCACCCTGACTCGTCCCCACTCGTCCACGGACCCACACCACGGACCCACTTCGCCCCGACGGAGCTCGCAATTAGTATATGATAGTACGTCGCCGCGCAACGGTCGGTAGTACATCATCGCTTTGTTTACCAAGTGAAATTTACAGTGATTTTAGTGAATATAAGTGGTATAAGTGAGTGTAATTATTAATAAAGAGTAATACAAGTATTAACAGAAGACTAAAAAGCAGAAAATAATTATTTAAATAAAAAACCGATCGAGAACCTCGATGATCGCGGAACTTAACTTAAGATCTGATACTTAACGTCTAAGATCTACCGCTTCACACCCGGCCTACACAGACTATAATCAAAAATCGCATACGATCAAAATAAATCGATTGGTCGGTATGAGCACTCGATTTTGGTTCGCGAATTCTTTTGTCCGCGAAACTACCGCGTTGCGCTTTTCTACCCCAAGTGTCGGCGAGAACTTCGAAATACTCTTTAGTCTATTTACAGGTAAACAATATTACAAATATCGGTGCTACTTACAATGTACAAAATAGATATTAGGAATATAATCTTATCAAGTACTATTGAAATAATTGTTGCTTTCATCTAGCTACAACCGCACAGAATCAACGGTCTAGTAATTTATATTTGTCTTGTTGTATATTCTGTGTTGGACGAGTAAAATTGTTCGTTAAAAAGCGGAGAATAGATAAGGAAGGTGTAGTTTTAAAGATGAAGGTGCAACGATCACGAGTAAAAAATAAAAGAAAGATGATTAGTAATGATCGTTTGAGGGTTCGAGGCTAATAGTTGTGTTTCCGCAGGACAAGAGAGAATCCAGGAGTACTGGGATATGCTTGAGCGGTGTGGACCGCAACAGCCTCCCATGATCCTGAAGCTCTGCCAATGGAAAAGCTTGAGAGAGCCGTTTTGGTTTGAGGAGACACTTGGTAACTATGAAAAGAGCCAACTCGATATTTCTTCGGCCGCGCGTTTCTTCCGTTTCCGTTGAAACGGACGTTGAAACGTGAAACATTTCTTTCCGCATCGCGCAGGAAACTAATTGCTTCAACTTCTGAAAAAAGTTGAAATCGTATAGTCGAATATTTAAAATATATGAATGGGAAAATCGGATTCCTTCATTCGATGCGTTCTTCCTCTATGTACAACAGACTCGGTGGTTTCACCTTAAATGTCGTCTCTCCTCTCATTGTTTCTTTAGTCCTTTTAGAGATTTATTCTTTATTCTTACCAATAGTACGTAGTGCATGTATACACAAACATGTTGACTGTTGTTACAATGGCCACTGTGTTTCTTCTGTCGTGAACGTTCGATGATAGACCTCCTTCGAACGGTGATTTAACATTACTGAGAACTAACATTACTAAGATCGGAGTAAACGCTTGGTCTTTCTCGATCACGAGCACAATGAAATATGCAAATTAGAGAGCGTGTTTCGGTTTCAGAAGAAAAGCCGGTCTCGGACTTTCGGTGCGAATCTTCGAGAGAGATGATCTCGTCGTTATCGTTATCGTTGTCGTCATCATCGTCATCGTCATCGCAGCAGATCCACAACCATCACAATCGAAACGAGACACGGCCCTGAAAAAAATCGCCACCTGTCACACCTGAGCCTCCGCAGGTTTGCGCTAGGTGCGTGGGTAAGATCGCGAGAAATCTCAAAGTTGCTCAATCAAAATTGTACCCAAGGTCAGAGCTAGGTAGAAATCGGAAAATACGCAAATCAATCAGTGCAGGGAACGATTACGCTAGCGACAAAAAGAAAAAGACCGCTTGAATTTTAGAAAATTAAAATATAGAAAATGTCTCTACATTACAAAAAATTATGAAGTACAGAATACGAAACAGTTATTCTCAGAACTGTTTCAGTCCTTGGTCTAAATCAATCCACTTTTAAAACTGTTATGAAAAGTTCGTTCATCCTTTGAGGAAGAATTTCGTTAGCTTTTTAAGGACTAGGCGCACAAATAAATAATTTAGTTACTTGCATAACACGAACATACTCTATTTATTTTGCCAATATTAAAAATTTCCAAATTTTTAAACTTTAATGTAGAACTTGTTTCTTTTACGACAATAGTTTTTGTATGTATGAAATCTATCCTCTGCGAACAAACTCGTAGGAAAATTTGCTTGGCGTGAAATCGCGAAACTATGTTCTACTTAGCTTTGAACCCTAGTTACAAATGAATCGCGTATAATATCGAATTGTCTCTAGAGAGGCTCGTATAACTCTCCGAGATTACATTGCACGCAAACTGTACACTTCTCAAATATTTCCTAATGAACGTACATACAAGAATATACAAATACGCATATTTAGAGACCACACGCATATTCATCTTACGAATCATTCACTCATGTAAAATTGTTGTTGGACAAATTATTCTGACCGAACGCCGAGACGTCGAAATTCCTGTTTGATGAACGGCGGCTTTTCCAATGGTCACGATTGGCGAGATATCCACCAACAGAATAGACGGTACATTGAAAACAAACTACACCTAATCTCAAATACAATGAAAAGATCTTTGAACATTGAAATGTTTGACCACATTGGCCACTAGTGCAATACTTCCAGGTAAATTGTAATATCTTTTTGTTACCGGATTGCAGTCTATCGAAACTTAATTCATTTTAAAAAAAAACTGACTACAATTGATGATGAAACTCAGGTTATTATACCTATATGGCAATCGTATATACGAGACGCAACTAATATTGTTCATACAAATCGTATAAAATTACTCTGGGCGAACGAGGAATACTTTTTCTTTTTCCAGTGTGTCTCGCTGTTTAAACCAGAAACGATATACGCGTGTTCCACTCGACAAAATGTGAAACGGGACGATAGGAAAAGTTGTGAGTAATTATATACGTATAATTTAATATTTATAAAATAAAAATATGAGACTTTGATCGCGCGAAACTTACAAAGAATTGAGATATAGTTTTACTACTCTCAAGGTTTCGTATTACCGCCGCTTTGTACTTCCCGCGATATATTCTCTAACGTTTCCGCGTCATCGGAGTCGTCTTCACCGACGATCTCGGCGCTGTCTTGTCGCTTCTGGATCTCTGTGCTTGCCAGATCGAGGACTAATTGCAAAATCTCGGAAACCGCATCCGTTGAATCGGAAGTTGGCATCGGTTGCGTGGAAGCGGCGTCCACTTCCACGATGTCTTCGCCGTCTCTGTGATCGTCGTTGCTCTTTTTATTACTAGACTTGTCCGAGCAATTGGTCTCCACGCACTGCACCTCCTTGTCTTCGTTCCGATCGTCGTCCTTCTTCTCACAAATCTCCTCGACGTCGCTCGTGGTTTCGTCGTTAGATTCCACCACTTGTACTTCTTCTGCGTCGTCGATATCGATCTCGTTGTTACACTCATTCTCGAATACCTCCTTAACACTGTCCGAGCTATCGTCGCCGTTGATTTCAATAATCGCGTCGTCTTTTTCGGGTTTCTTCTCTTCGCTCTCCTCTTCATCGAGTTTCTCCGACGAAACCAGCTCGTCTTTAGATTTCTCAGCAGAATCCTGCTTGTCCTTCTCTTCGGATTTCTCAATGAGATTCGATTTATTATTTCTCGTGGCCTTATTCTCCTCGGACTCTTCTTCGTCGGATTTCTCGGCAGATTCTTTCTTGTCCTCTGCTTTCTCAACCTTCCTCCTCTTTATGCTCTTTCTCTCTTCGGATCTAGCAGAAGAAACCGACTTGTCCTTTTCCTCGGATTTTTCAGGAGAGTTTTGCGTGTCTTTTTCAATCTTCCCAAGGAGA
This sequence comes from Lasioglossum zephyrum, assembly GCA_028455615.1. Taxonomy (NCBI): domain Eukaryota; kingdom Metazoa; phylum Arthropoda; class Insecta; order Hymenoptera; family Halictidae; genus Lasioglossum; species Lasioglossum zephyrum. The sequence goes on along the minus strand of CM052333.1, from coordinate 1,817,919 downwards.
CTGGATCTAGTCATCCTCGTGCTCCTTCTTTCTTCGGATCTAACAGGAGAACCCAATTTGTCCGTCTCCTCGGACTCTTCTTCTTCGGGTTTCTCGGCAGATTCTTTATTGTCCTCTGCAACCTTCCTCTTCTTTATGCTCAATCTCTCTTCGGATCTAACAGGAGAACCCAATTTGTCCGTCTCCTCGGACTCTTCTTCGTCGGATTTCTCGGCAGATTCTTTCTTGTCCTCTGCTTTCTCAACCTTCCTCCTCTTTATGCTCTTTCTCTCTTCGGATCTAGCAGAAGAAACCGACTTGTCCTTTTCCTCGGATTTTTCAGGAGAGTTTTGCCTGTCTTTTTCAATCTTCCCAAGGAGACTGGATCTAGTCATCCTCGTGCTCCTTCTTTCTTCGGATCTAACAGGAGAACCCAATTTGTCCGTCTCCTCGGCCGTCTCGGAGGATTCTCGCGTGTCCTCTTCCAATTTCACGATAGTACTCGATCTGTTTCTTCTCGGCGACTTTCTCCCTTCAGACTTATCAGGGGAACTTGACTTTTCTCGAGAATTCTCGGGGGAACTCTGCTTACCCTTCTCCTCGAATATCGCGAAGGTAACCGATCTTTTCGTCCTTGTGACCCTTCTTTCTTCAGATTTACTGGAGAAATCTGTCTTGTCCTTCTCGTTCAGCCGAACCTCCTCAGACTTGTCGGGAGACTTGTCGGGAGACCTGTCGGGAGACTCATCGAGATTCTCTTCGACTAGATTCGCTTCGGATTTGTCAGAGATTTCCAACTTTTCTTTCTCTTTGTTGAGATTTTCTTCCAGAACATCTGAAGAGTCGCGACTCTCTTTCTCCTCGGGTTTTTCCAACAACGTGGTGTCGTTTTTCTCTTGAGATCCATCGGGAGAATCTGACTTGGCTTCTCCTTGAGACTTGTCGGCATCAATTTTCTCAGAAGAATCCAATTGATCCTCGTCGACATCTCCTCCGAGTTGCTCTATGCTGATCGTCTCTTCCTGCTTTTCCGTGTCTTGTTTTTCAGCTTCTTTCTCTTCTGCAAACGCGGCCGCTGTCGCATCTTCGGAAACAGCAGCTTCTCCGTCTTCTGCCTTCTCATTTCTCTCACTTTCTCGACCGACTTCCTTTTCTTTTTCCTCTTCTTCTTCCTCTTCTTGATTATCTTCGATGTTGGTTAACAAAATATCCTCGACGTTCTCGGCGCTAGCTTTGTCGGTACTCAAGCTCACACTTCTACTCCTCCGACCTCGTAAACTCTTTTTGTCTTTGTCGTCTTTTTCGGTTGGCTGGTCGCTATCAAGTTCTTTCGAGGGAACCTCTGGCTCAACGGCATCCTTCTGTGTCAGAAGACTAGTATTTAAGGAAACAGGGATTTTAGCAGAGGTAGCATCCTCTTTGACATGCGAACTGCTCATATTCGTATCGGCGCTGCTGTCTAAATTACTCGACTCCAATTCTACTTCCTCTTCGTCGTCGTCCACCGTGATCCCTATGGCTTCCAACTGATCCTCGGATTGCTCGTCTCCCGCTTCACCCGCGTCTTGCGACACCGCGTTCGGTTTACTCTCAACAGTCACCTTCTCCAACTCGAGTATCGGTTGCTTGCAGTGCGTTAATTTATGCGTCAAGAATGCAAGTCTCTTCTCGTAATTAACTCCGCACTCCTCGCAAGAGTACGTTTTAATCTCTTCTTCTTCGATGGTAGAATCGGTCTGGACCTCGAGTTCCGAATTCTCTGGCGACTTCTTCGCCAAGGGCGGTCTCCCGATTTTCTTCGTTTTCGCGGTGCCTCGTCTCTTTCCGTATTTTTTCGGCCTTCCCTTTTCATCGGACGTGGTCGTCAAGTCGATGTATATCGGCGCATCGCTATTGAATCTTAGCTTTTTCTTTTTCGACGCGCCATCATCGGTCAATGATTCGTCATTAGTGTCCGAACCTTTTGGAAGGCTAACCCCGGCCAAAATGCTCTTCAATTGTTTACGGTTGCTTTTGATTTCGACGTCCGCGTCGGACAGCGATGTACCAGTTATCTTTTTTAATTTGGTTAGAGGAGCCTTCGCTTCCTTCGCGTTGTCGATGCTCGAAGTGGTATCCGAATTGGTGATGATCTCAGCAACGTGTCTTTCGTTTGCGGCGGCTTTTCGGTTACGCGTCAATCTACTTGAAACAGGCTCGCTTGGCGGTGATGACGTCTCTCGTTCCTTAACCGTTTCTTTCTGGCCACGTTTTGCTTTTTTGTTTGGCACATCTTTGTTGTTGGAATCATTGCTGTTCGCTGATTTGTTCGGTCGCTTCTCAGGCTGCTTTTTCGTGTCACTTTCTGTATCGCTGTTCAACAATCTCGATTGTTTGGCTGTCGCTTTCTGTTTTCCCTTGTTCGCAACATCTTTCTCGGTCTCGTTCACCTGCTTTGCTTTCTTCGCTGCTTTTTGGTTCAACACATCCTTCAGGAAAACTTTACAAACTTTCGTTTCAGCCGGACTCTGCGCTTCGATGTCTTTCTCATTGTACTTCGATCTTGTACGCATTATTATACCGTCAGAATTGTTGTCTGTGTTTTCCTTTGTTTCCAATGTTGCTCTCGCAGACTCTGTGATTGTAGTTTTACGGCTGATGACAGTTGTCTTTACCTACAACGAAGAAAGGAATATTAGAAAATATAGACCCAATGTATATCAATACGGAATATATCGTCACCTTTGGTAAGCTTGAATAATCTATATTTTCCCCGAGTTTGTTGTCCAATTTTGATGCTATTCCGTTGGACAGATTTTTTAAATCGAACAGCACATCCACTGTGTATCGGCAAAACAGACAAACGACAATGTTGTTTTTCTGAATCGTATTGACCTGTCGACATTTAATAGTATTGATTTTAAGGATACTGTTATTCGATCGACTTGATGGTGTTCAAGCGTCAATTCTTTTCTTACCTTATCGTTCAGGACTTGTTGTATCTTATTAATGAATTTAAGCTCCAATGTGTTTTCTTTACTGAGATCGAAAGTGTACTCTCTGCTTCTCTGCTCGTAACATAAATTGCAACATTTTCTCTGATTGTAAGTTTTCGGTTTCGTGGCCCTTTTGTAGTTTTTTAGAAATGTGCTACACTGGTTCAACTCGTACGCGCATTTGTAGCAAATTTTAGTTGGTAACTGGTCTGACGTGGGTACCTGTAAAAGTAAATTGTATCTTTACGAAACAACAGATCTGTCTTGTTGCATACGAGAAGCCAATTATCGTAACATTGAGCAGTGCTGCGTAAAAGAAGAAATTTTCAAGTACAGGAGAAAACAGAGGTTAGCAACATGAATTTCAATGTTTACTACGATAAAATATGATCTGCCGATTTTCCGTTAAACAACTAGATTCACTCGGTGCTCGTAGTTATCTAATGAAAAGAAAAATCAGCTGTCGTTACCCTGTATTGTTAAAAAAAAAAACCAATGTAAATAGGATAGCTGAAGTAACATTTCTCCTGCTTTATTTGGACGATCGTTGCAACAACGAAACGATTTGCTTATTGGCGCCTCGATTAAATGAAATTAGTAAAACAAAACATTTGAAAATATCCTACTGACTACTTATTTACTACAATATTATCGTCGCGTGTGAGCGACGCACGCTCAAACAAATTCCAACGATTTCATTAATGAAACCGCCGATATATTGAGATTACCTTAACCAATGAACAAGTCTTGAATTGTGTATAAAACGTTTGTTTATTTTCAGTCGTAACATCCAGGAAAACACCTTCGTCGCTCGCACAGAGAAAACAGTATTTAGTTGGCATATTGAGTGTACATATGTACACAGCTAAACCAATAAAACCACGATTCGGTAAGTGTGATCAAACTGTACGAAATATTCGCGAAACACCGTGTTAAAATAAACAAAAAAGATGGTTAAACTTTTGGCGGTTTCCCGAGTCAAGCAAGCTACTCGTTGAGACGCATTATAACGGTAATCGTCGGGGATACATGATGGCGTCTTTGGTTATATATCGATATATACATATCGCATACAAACGTACACAACTTCACTCGAGTATGTATATCAATTTGAAAGCGTTACATTCGAAAACTATCAGTTACTTTTCAAACGGAAAGTAGCTTGTTATTTTGAATGATTGTCGATTGGGATGGGGGAACACGACGTATTAGATTCGAGGGAAAGTTCTGTCGTATTTTAAAGAGAACATTATTTGAATGAATTTATAAAAATATTATCTGTTTAATATCTGTTCTCATCTATATTATTTCCGTTTTCCGCTGACTGACTAGCAGCATGTGGGTTTCATTTACAAGCAAAATTATCTACTAATTTCAAATACGACAGAACTTTCGTATCAACTCGCAGTTGTACCAATACTTCCAGGTTCTTTTAATCGAAACAATTTCACGATATTATACATTCAGATTGCACGCGGCACGCCGATATAATTGTTGTTGACTTTTGGTTCGAGTTGGGTGTAGCTTCGAACGCTTCCTGCGTCGACACACGACTCTATCGAATACAGGACGTTAATGCTTCGGTAGTTTTTCATTCATGGTTTCGTTTATTGGCTCGCCTTTAGTCCAGTTCAGTAGATTCGACAAGGAAAAGAAATCAAGGATAGACTGTGGTTGTTCGCGGAATTGCTCGAAACGAACTTTCAACTCTTCGAGGAGCAACCTACGAAACAAATGCAAATATATGTATATATGAGTAGAAGTGTTACACAATTAGAATAACTTGGTTTAATAATAAGCGATCGATCTACTAAATTCTATCGATTATATACGATTGATCACCTGAGAGACTCCATCATGTCCTTAGAGAACTCCAGACAAGTTTCCACATAGTTCACCTTAAAATCTGCGAAACTTTTTTTAAACAGAGCATTCTTTTCCATAATTCCGTTCTGGACTTCCTGCACTTTTGGTTTCTCCGTAGGATCTTTGATTCCAGTCATCACGCTAACTTGCTAAATGAGGCAGAATTTCAAGCGCATGAAATTATTTATAATTTATAGAAGATTTGTCGCTCGCGACACTAAAAACTACAAATTGCGATCAATTTTCTATTCTGTGTTTCATCGATAGTTCGCGGATCTTCGTGTACTTATTATGCAGGGTGTACCAGTTAACTTGTTCGCTCGATGTATATTAGTATCTAATCAATTACTAAACATTTAAGTATTGTACGACGTATTGTATCAATTTCATATCCATCGAAAAAGAAAAAAATAGAATTCGTTGCGTCGACGTCGTTTACCATTCCGTCGAAATGACGATCAACTTATAATTATAACGAACTACTTGATCGTACGTTTTCAAAAAAAAAAACCGCGAAAACCGAACGTGCGAGCACGACGCCTAAATCATTCATGCTGTTCGAACAGATATCCTGAATCTAGTGTGAGACCGTCTCTGTGTGCATACTCGATTAAACGTCATGCCCTGTTGATCTACGACATCTATATTTATATTTAATTACTTCTATAGTTGTCTACTAAATATCCTTGCACACAGTTTATATAATCGAGGATTACTAATTAGTTATTTGTACCGATTGTCACAACAATGGAAGACATAGGGTATGGTATAGTATATGCATCATTTATGCACAATGTGTTATGACATAATAAGACTCTGTTTATAGATGATTTCTGAAGTGGCTGTCTCTATGAGAAACAATTATTATTCGAAAATTGATGAGAGATCATTGTCTTTCAACGAGTAATTCATTTAATTGTTTCCTCTTTTCATCGATCAAACGATATAAAACGCGAGGGGCGTTCCGACTACTATTGACATTCACACAAAGTGTATTATATACATTCATCACAGAACTGTCATTTATACGATCACACTGCAAAGTTTACAATTGGATTCTGCTAATCGGATTTTGTTGTTGAAATATACGCACACGATAAGCGATGCACACGAGAGCCGAGGGCCTCTCGGTGATGTCTCGAAGAGGGGACGTATTTTGCATGATTTGGACCACCCGGAGGCCCGTTTGTCACCGAGAACTACCACGAAGGCCGACCAAGGACGCAGAACAACGTCAACCAACGTCGTGGTTCGTCCGGTGGCGAGATTTCTAAATTTAGCGACCGCTTCTCTAGAAAATTATTGTTTTCGTCAATCCGGTCGGTCCAACATACGGACAGCGGATCGAACTATGGATTATGTCGGCTACTGCGCGTACTCTAGCCAACGTTTCGACGCGCGCATTTCACGCGCTCAATTCGAAACGACGCCCTAAACCAGATTGAAGCCACAGAAAGGGACAGACTCGTTTTTCCAGGATTGTAAGGATGTGGGATGCGCCTTCGCATTTCTCGATAATATAAAGATGGAGTTTTTCAAGATCAATCCAGCCCATGATCACCCACAACCTATGCATGTAGCTATCTTCGTAAACTTTTTTTTTTTTTTAGCGAGGCCCGAACAACTCGCCGACTATGGTAAGTCGACCCTTTTTTTTCTCCTTGATCTCTCTCGAGGGACGTTGGTGAGGGCCCTTTCTTCGATTCACTCACCAACGCCATATATTCCCGACGAATGTGGCCACTCATCTTACCTAGCGGTTTGGGCTATTTAAAAACTCCATGTTTTCATCACCGAGAAACGAGTACATTTCATACAGAGTGTTTCGTTTATCTGAAAACAGAAATACCTCGTGACGCACTGAAGTTACGAAAAAGAATTTGTTCGCAAACATTGTTCGGTAGAAAGGGAACAGTCAGATAGTGTAATTTTTTTTTTTAATGGAACCATATATTTCTTTTTACTGTTGCGGAGAGCATAACCGTAATTCGATTCCGAGGGAACACTGTTTTCTGTTTTACCTGCACGTTGTCTGAATACAATAGTTGTCCATCCAATCTTGTGTACCGAGGGCGCCACATAATGCTGAATTATTACCTTCCCGCCATTGAATCTCAAATGAATTCTAAAATAACTTTCAGCAAACAATTTCGACCGGTCAGACGCTAGACTCGTAAATAACAATTTGTACTATCGGTTTTTTATTGGATTGCGAGTTGTTCGCTGTTGCAGCGATGTCGCGGAGCACAGCCTCCACCGCCTCCTCCCAGTCTTGGTCCTTCGGGTCTGCGCGGTTGAAGGATGCCGACCATTTCAAACGTGGCATCGACACCACGGTCAACACTTTCCTGAAATGTGTTTTACGCGATGATTATTCAACGTCGAGGATCATAATGCAGGTCTATTAAAACGTAGAAAAAGGAAATAAAAGGTGATACCTAAGATCGGAATGTAACGCGGACATGTCACCACCAGCCTGCTCTCCCAGCCTACGAATAGCTTCGGCCAATGGCCCGCTGAGTCTTTGCAATCTTCTCCAGGATTGAGTATACTGGAGTCTGACGAGTTCGATGATGGTGCTGGTCAACGCCAGACCGACCAGAATGTAAAGGGTGCAGAGTAGGGTGTATTTCGGCTTCTCTGCGTACGAGCGACGACACGAAGCGTGGCTATAATAACGTATGACCACACACGGACAGAAACACGAACGTCTATCGGTCTGGTCAAGGTAGACGTTGGTCGCGCGTCGGTTTCGCGTTTCGCGTTCCATCAACGCTTTACTACTTACTCGGGACCAGATCTCCGAACCCTATGGTAGTCATCGTCACGAAGCAAAAATAAAATCCGTCGAAGAAGTCCCAGTCGTCTTCCCACAACATAAACATGCCGGCTCCACAGGCGAGGTACAAAAACAGCAGAACGATCGCTGCCAGTGCTCCTACAACGATACGCAGAAGTGTATACACGAAGTTTCGACGGTTCTAACTTAATTGATCTTTTAGCTGGGTGGCGTATTTTTTTAGTTTTCGAAATGTAGGAGTGTCTGCAATTGTATTAAATATAACTTTCGAAACTCCGTTCCTTTTAATCCTCTAATAATTGACTACGGACGGTCGAATTTCAAAGTTTCTAAAGTCGAAGCTGCGAAATTCGAAGCTTGAAAATCTTGGATCTTGAAAGTAACAGCCCTGATACAAACTAAACCTGTTATTATCTTTTCGAATCTGTATTGTCAGGCTCACCGAGCGATCTTCTTCCGGCTAAGTTGGTCGGGACGCAGGACAGGGAACATCGAAACGGAAGCTTCGACTTGACGGCCAATCCGATCTTAACCACTGCTCCAGCGAACAATTTCCCCCAATCGGCTATCACTATCAGCGTAAGAGGTATGCCAACGAAAGCAAAGAGGATGCAAAAGATTCTTCCCCAGCCAGTCGATGGGACAACATTCCCGTACCCTGAAATAGATATATTCAAAATCGTAGCTCAAGTTGGACAATCGATCTTACGAGGAAGAACGCGATAATATACCAATGGTGGTAAGAACCGTGCTCGCGAAGAAAACAGCTTGAAGAACGCTCCATCTTTCAGTGACGATCGGTGGTAGATCATTTTCATCGATCGTATCCGCCACGAAGCCTACCATCAGACCACCCTGCACAGCTTCTTGAACAACCTCCTCGTAAGCGCGTAATTTCACACTCACCTACAACAACGATATACCGTGTCTCGAATGCAGTCTTCGGATAGAATTCATAAAAATTTCAAACTTACCAAAGTATGCAAGTTCAACACGTCGGTATTGTTCGAGATGGAGTCGACGAAGAAGTGTCTCTGGCTACGCAGATTCGCGCGCAAACTTTCCAAACGCGCCAATTCCGCCGGCAGCTCGATGTGCCGAAACACCTGTTCTCGCACGTGTAACACGCGCACAGAATTATAATTTAATTTTACATAATACGTTACCGACCGGAGAGTAAATGAGATTTTTCGAATTGCAGTTATTAATTGCAGTTAGGAAATAAAAATGTTGCGCATGAGATCCGATTGCAACGAGTCTACTTGGATAGCATCGTATTTGCAAACCTCTTGAGTTTCGAGTAGTTGTTAGGGGTAGTGAAGTTTACCGTCGATGTAATCAACAGCGACATTAATCATTCCGCTGTCGACGGTTGAAATTTAGCGCGTCGGAACGTCGACAGATTTTTCGAACAGAAGGAATTATTTTTGACCGGAAAGCATCGGCAAGCATCGTAACGGGTCCTACTACCATTGGCCCATCGCTAAAAATAAAGACGGCCGATTGGAAATCAAGTCTCGCGTTGTTATCTCTATAAATATTACGCGGCGCATAAAACTCCGTAACTAAACAACTAGCAACGCTCGAGTTCGCTGGTACCGTATTCTGTGCAGCAGTGCCAGTCGCGGGGATCGTTACTAACATTTATTTGTAAACGTCTGGACCACTCGCTTCGTTAACTAACAAATATCACCGAGCTAAGGTCCTTTGATGGTACAATTTTCATGGAACTCGTAATCTTCTTAGTAGAGTAAGAAGTACAGCTGCAGAAACAAATCCGTTCGAACTTGACGGATTAAAATTTCAAGTAACAGACATTGTTCAAGATTGTTCATTTTTTTAGGAGCTCAGCCAGGACCCCAAGTTCTAGGATGCATTATCGTGTCAACAACGAAACTACAATAATTTCGAAGGGGAATGCTACTGTATGGAACTCCAAAGTCTCCAACTTACCAAACCACCAATTGCCGTATAGAGCATCAGGGTAATTAGTAGTCCAACGTGGCCAGTAGCTGCCTTGATTTTCCGCATGTTCTCCTTGCAGTCGATTCGATTCGTTTCCGTGGATTCGTCGAGATTGTCGCACGGTTGATTAAACTGTACGGTCAGGCTGGATTTTTTACTCGTCATTCTAGGACCGTGTTTACCTCCTGATCCCACGTAACCGCCTCCGACACCCGAGTTCAACTGATTGGGTGTGCTCGAATCCTCCACAATATCGCTCCGGTTATTTCCGTATGGAACTGTGATGCGATACTAGAGCATACGATGCTCCTCATACTCCTACCGGAATTCGATTCTCCGTGCAACTTCTGCACGATCTTCCCGATGTACATTCGTTCCTCGAATCGCGCGTACCGTTTATTTAACGTTTCTTTTATTGCTTTACACATGGTAAGTTGCTGCAAAAGAAATTTTTATGAAACCTCGTGTAGAATCAACGAAAAAAGCTAACGAGAAGATATTTCATTCGTTGCTTTTTATATATTCCGACACGAATAACGTACAGTAAAGTTTCTATCTAATTCGTGTAACCGAATCTTAATCTTGTTTTCTTTTCCTGAACCGCTAAACGGCCCGCACCACCGATGGGCTCAGGTGAATGTTAAATAATAGAAATTAATTCGTGGAAACGAAATATCTCGTTTAGCATTATATATATCTTCTGATCATTAGTTGGCAGCTATAAACGTTCTGCAAACAGTATTCCTCTGTATAAGGGGTCCTATAAGACCTTAAACCTTGAGAAAGTGGAACCCGAAAATTTTTAAGACCTTTAAAAAAGCATATGTATGGAATATCCTCCAAAATAATCTGCAATTGAAAAAAAGTTCAAGTAGAAAGTAGATAAGAATAATTTTTTAGTGAATTTTAGTGGAAATGTCACAAACAGACAGACAGATACGATTTTATTATCACGGAGATTTTGGAAAGACAACATTTTACAATAAAAATGCAGACGTAGCGTAAACTGTGCGAAGCGATTCAAATTGCACGCCGCTTGAGAAAAAACGTGTACATGTATATTCAACACGAACGCGAACGCATCTTTTACCATCTTTTACCTACTGCTCTGTAGGTAATGCAGTTTTGTGGTTACACGGTAATTGTTATAGATTCGAATAAGAGTTGTCAAGATATTAGAAAAGATAAAGAAAGTTCGAGGGAAAAGCGCAATGTCTATCAGGTAACTAAGAGAAAATTCAGAAGGACCGCTGGAAACTAATTTAATGATCCAAGTCAACGAATATCCGTCGTAAGTATTGTTAGTAAGCAACCGTTGACAGGTTATAAATTGTATCTCTTGTTTAAGTAGCATCGGAAACTTTTTACGTACGGATTGAACAATATATAAATAAGAAACGCCAATGCAACGATGTATATTAAACAATATACTGAATATCCTCGCTAAAAACGAGTACAAGAACCTTGTCGTTTTTTTTATACTCTATAAAGAATTGATCGGATTACTTCTGTTTTAGGATCATTATTTCTGTCTAATACATACCTATCTTTTCCTTAGGTCATGACAACAATTAAAGTTCACGGAGGAATCGATATCCTACGACTTCCTGTTAATCAAGAGGAACATGTTTTTCCGCCGTGGCATGTTAAATACACAAAGTCTCACATACTGCATTCTAAGTGCTCTAAAAGCGAGAACGGTTGCACCGACAAAGACGATCCCTGCCAGTTTTGCGTGTACGTACAATGTTATTTAATAGATGAACAAGAATACCATGGCAGATTTATGCTTTACCATAAACTTTACAGTTTCAGCCGTACTTTAGAACTGCCACATATGCCTGACATGGTATTTCCTAACAATATATTAACTTTGAAGCATCAAGATGGAGCGTACATTCAATTTAATGCGCTGGATGCATTGAAAACTGTCTCTAATGGAAAGATTAACATTCAGCTTGCTTGCGCGGAAGCATGGAAGGAATCTAGGCATGTATATCAAATTTCCTGAATAATTCTTGGACAAGGTTTTACATAAATATCGTTCGAAAATAGATCGGAGAGCAGCGAATATTTAGAAGAGAAAATAAAGCCATTCGATTGGACATTCACTACCTCCTACACCGGTTCGGTATCTAATTTTAAATTCGAGGAAACTAACGAACGAATCGACATGGATAAATTAAGGAGGAAAGATAAAATCTTGTTTTATCACGACTTGACGCTGTTCGAGGATGAACTTCATGATAACGGAATAGCCGTTTGCTCTGTAAAAATTGTAAGTGGGTAGTTTTATATACAGGGTGTCTTGGTAGTCGTGGAACACACCGAGCAGAGGATAACTCCACGCGAAAGAAAATATTTTGCTCGTTCTTTCGCATGAATCTACTTGTACATAGCATACGATATCACCGTAAAAAAATGTGTAATTCAGTTTATTTAAATTTAAACAGCGTGTCATGCCTGGCAGTTTCTTCATTCTGTTAAGATACTTCTTGAGAATCGATAATGTATTGATAAGAGTGAACGATACTCGCATTTATCACGAGTTCGGGCAGGACTACATGTTACGCGAATATACGACAAGAGAGTCTAAAGTTTCGGAATTACGTGTAAGTAGAGTAACAAAATAATTTAGTATTTCGTTGTATATTAGACCATAATGAATTCTATATTTTATTTAGGTCCCACCGCATCTCTTCTGCGAACCGAGCGAAATAGCGCCGCATTTGCCGTTGACTGGCTGCCATTATCACAAACTAATAATACTATCGAACAAAGAAATAACTAATGAAATAGTAACGGACAGTGTTGCTGTTAGTACTAGCGTAAACGAAACAGACAATTCTGTTACCTAAGGATTATAGTGTATAATATCACGTTTTATGGTAATTAACGAGCGTACTCTATCAAATAAGAATTTGCATGATTTCACGCAGTGCAAAGTGACTTTCAAAATTGTTTCATAGTCCACTAGAATCGCGCGGTTCGATTGATTTTCCTACACAAAAACGAACGGTAGCGGAGAATTCTTGGTATTTGCCATGTGATGTTAAACGTATAAATAAAGAATATACTCAATGTTTAATCGTTTAATTCTAAATAAGTAGAAGCTTTTCGATAACACAGCCTGTATCCGATTAGTTGCATCTAAGTTGCATCTTTAGGGATGAATTCTGGCTTGTTAGGATTTTCGTCGTACCTCTTACGTACAACTTTGTACAACCAAGAATACATTTTTGCATTATATTCATGCTCCTCTATGCGAGTTACTTTGGTAGCCATAAAACTTATTTTAGAATTGGACAGATGTTCGAAAGTGATCTCTTCGTGTGGTCTTTTAGCAAACATTAAATCAAGCATACAATAACCCACTGCGTGTACATAATCACGGAGTTTTACTTGTTCACCTAATAAACCATTTTTTGTCTCTAACGACCATTTGTGTTCTAAGATCTGTAGCACACAGTTAAATCAATTAATTCGCTTTCTTTTTCAGACATTTATACATGTACTACGATACTTACTGCCATATCGCGCTGGCTCGTACCTACAGGATAATTAAATTGTGGACGAGGATCAGGAAAACGTTTTGGACACTCCTGATCTTTGAAACATAACGAATTTATATTCCTCGCGTGACCCAAATATTTTTCGTCGATTGATTTTCTTTTCAAATTCTCTTGATCAAAATGTTTTCTATCGTAATTAATCGTAATCGATCCGGTTCCATCGTCCACTGAAAATGTTAGTTTACAGGGATGTATTTTATTTTGTTCAAATATATCTGTTCACTCGAATTAAATAATCTTTACCTTGATATATGTAACATCTAACGTTCTCCGAGACGGCAACCACGAATCCTATAATTTCGATTTTCTTGATTTTAACATGTGGCATGTTCAAAACGTGAAATTGCACGTAATCTCCCGCCAAGAAAGGCACGAGTCTATTCAATTCCATTATCAACATAGGTTCCATAACTATTATTCCACCTAATAAATCCCAATTCTATAACTGATAGTATAACTTCGTTTATTAACATTTAATATTACGTACCTTTTATATGTTTGTAATTAACCCATTCTTCCTTTTCAGAAATGTACAACGGATAATCATAGTCTCCGGTGATCGAGACGAAATCTTGGCCTATTTCTTTCGGCATATCCGTCCAAGTTTTTGCCCCAGACATTTCTCAGTTGAATCGGTTACAGTGCAACGATATTGCAAAATTAGCGGGAAAATCGCTGTGATTATCGGTATTTAGAAGAGAGATTCAAAAACATTCGTACATAGACCAACAAAGACCAACACAGACCAGGGTAGTTTCACTCGAATAGGAGAACTGTTAGC
>CM052333.1:1741067-1803881 GCA_028455615.1 Lasioglossum zephyrum | reverse complement strand
CATGTTCTCCTAATACAAAGTTCAATTTTCGAGGTTTTCGAAAATTTTCTCGAAAATTGAACTTTGTATTAGGAGAACATGATGTCGAAGGAGGTATCCGGTTTTCAGTAGTACAACTCAACGGCAAGTCAGACGGTTGAAAATTGGCGAAAATTTTCGAAAACCTCGGAAAATGAACTTTGTATTAGGAGAACATGATATCGAAGGAGGTATCCGAAATTCAGTAGTGCAACTCAACGTCGAGTCAGACGACAGAAAAATTTTGGAAAATTGTAAACTGATATTCTCCAATAAGAATGCTCTGAAGTTTTCTCGAATTTAAATAATGTTGCTGTACTTAAAATCATCGAAAATGTTAATCTAATTCTACTATCGCGTATTCAATGTACAGGGTAGGGAACAAAGGACACATTAATTGTTGTAATTAATACTTTTTATTTTTCACCAAAAGATTACAATATCAAATATGTCATGTGAATCGTGACGAGATGAAACGAAGGTGTCTAGCAGGATGGCTTTTGTACGAAAGACGTAATCACTTCGCTGCCGTCGACGTGTTAACACGCGATTTTGAAACGGTTCGTACAAGGTTGGATACGCGTCGCGTGTTTACACGTATCCGACCTTGTACGAACCGTTTCGAAGTCGCAAGTAAGAATGTAAGATATACCAACAGTTTCTCGTTGTTGTTGAGATGGTTGCGTGACGATGTGGCTTCTGCTTCTGACTGCTTCTGACCATCTGACCGACGAGAATCTCCTTAATAACCTTCTGTACCGACGAGATCATGTCGATGGCCTTTTGTACTTTACTCCAGGCCGAATACACCCTAGAGGGCGTAAGAAAACACCGAATTATTCGAGCAACACAATCTTCCATAAGGCTGGCAGTCTTTATACAGTATCTGGTCGATGGTACAATTTAAATTGAACATGATCGAACGCGCCTGTGCTCTGTCGATAAAACAGGAAGAGAAATTTATTCGAGACAGGGCGGATGAAGCGTTTAAAAAATACGAAGATATAAAATTAATGAAATGTAGTTAATGAGATATTAAAACTTTCTAATGGATGCGTTATCAGGAGAAATTACCCAAACCGCTGTCTCAGATCCTACAGATTCGAATGAAATGGAGTTTATGTAAAAGAAAGAACACACACACACACAGTTCGCCAATGATTTTCGTTTTCCTTGGTGAACGCGACGGTACGTTCGCTATTTGGAAGATTATTTAGGAGATTCTGAAGGAATGGCTCGTTTACAGCGTGGTCGGACAGCAGTCGACCAGCTGGATGGTCCCAGAAGCTAACAATGCGTGGTTCCGTTGAGACACCGTAATTGCTATTAGCAGTTGTACTGTATCGCCGCGTACTAACACGGATCGGGTCCCGTGTTCATTGTTCCTTTACACTCTGACTGACCTTGGGAAGGTCACGCCTGTTACACGCACCTTGCATTCCTCGAATCCCCCGCGTTCCATTCTTCGCGATTGCGACTCTGCCTCGATAAGCAATAACGTCTCATTCCCGAGCTACGGCGCCGATCGGTTACAATAAACAACCGAGCCCTACCTGGATTATTTACCAAACGTGACCTGTGTCTTGCAATTGATGCACAAAGTTTTTAGTTTGCACAGACATCCGTGGTCTACTAATTAGTCCAGGTAGAAAGAAATGTTTAAGTTTTGAGTTGAGCTAGCTTCAACTGCTAGTAGCATTTATGGTTGGCATTTTGTTGGGCCTTTTCCGACGTGACTATTTTCCAGCTGAAATGGCCATTCGGTACACTGTGTGTTGGCCAACCATAAATGCTATATCGTGGTAGCATGTCATAGGACTAGAACGCAACGTGCAGACGTTCCGATTTAACTGGACAACAATACGGGAATTGAAAATGCGACGGTAACCGAGGAGAAGACGAACAGCCATTTCCGAAGCGGCGCGGCGCGTGGAAATAAAAAGCAGAGAGGATGAGAAGAAGCGAAGCGAATCAATCGATCGTCCGAACTTGGCTTGGTGTGTCTGTGTCGTCGTAGAAGATGCTCGTGCAAAAAACTGTTCGGCTCCGCGACACGAGAGGAGAGGACAGGAAAAAGCTTCGACACAGCCAGCGATAGTGCCGAGATCTTCTCCGCTCGATAACATTCAATTAATCCCGCGGCGGAAACACGTTGGATCTATACGTAATCGGTTGCAACTCTCGGATCGCACCTGGCTCGGCAAACATCTAATTACAATGTTCTCTCTCTCTCTCTCTCTCTCTCTATATTTTCCTTTCCCTCTCTCGACGTCGCTATCGCACCCATCGCTGAATCCGCAATTAACAACAGAAACAACTTGTCTCGTCTACCCGTTCGGATACACGAGATCGAAGAGATCGCTGGACGTTCGCTCTGTTCTTATCGCAATCCGTATTTTTTCCCAAGATCGTCTCGTTTGCGCGCGTTACAGGGATCTCTACAGTTTCAAAACAACTTTGCTATCAACGAGAGAAATTTGAACAATTCGATAATTAAAATACTTGACAAAATACTTCAAATAAACATTATCTCTGAACGAACGATTCACGCTTCTGGGGATGCTTTCGGTAAGTTCAGTGTATACGTATTATAAGCAAACGAAACTCACGAGAAAGTCGTGCCCATCGGTAGTAATCTCCACCTTGTTACGGCTGAAACACAGGACAGAAAAATGATCAGAAGAATGAAGCAGACATTCGAAATGTTGAAGAGTTGCGAGAAAGATATTGCATCGTATGAATCAGTGTTCGTAAAAGATTCGTATCCAACAACAGCCTCTTGGACCAGTAAATTTCTCGTAGTTTAGGAATGAACAACAGGTTTCAGCGTATTTAATAAGCAAGTTGGTTGGTCTGAATCATCGTGTTCGATCCAAGATTCCGCCGTAGGGTTTCTCGTGGCAATCGGATTTTTTAGTTTAGTTTAGTTTCTTCACTCTACAAAAGTACAGAGCTGGAGATGGAGAGCCGGATCTCTATCTGCCTAAATCAAACCTATCTTTACATTACACAAGTTTTTCCTTACACGTTAATGAGCGGATGTATACGTATGAATTATTTGAATATCTTAATATATTGCGTGATATATATTTTGGTACAGCGTTGGTCTTAGATTTAGATTGTACATTACGTTACGTGTTAATCGTTTTGGAGCCGCGTTTGTTCGCGAGCGGCTCGTAGCCATCGCTGGGCATCGCTACCTCGCACGCTACCATGATGCGTAGGTGTTTCCGGCCGGCTGAAGCACGGGCATCTGCCCGGTCTCTCTCCGCGCCCGCAACAACCACGCAATAGAGTGAAAGAGAGAAGCAGCGGGAACGTTCGAGAGAAAGGGATAAAGAAGAAGGAAAGACAGAGAAACACAGGGGGAAGGGGAAGAGAGAGAGCGAGAGAGAGAGAGAATGTGTGCGTGTGTGTGTGTGTGTGTGCGAGGAGGGGGTACCGAGCGACGAGAAGCAGAGAAGAGAGGAACGAGCGAGTAAGGGAGCCGGGCGAGCAAACCGAGAAAAATAGAGTTTGCCTGGCGGGCGAGCGAGTGGAAAAGCAGGATGCGAGAGGAAGGACGGCGGATAAAGAAAGCGTAGCTGGTATAGAAAGGGACGGAGAAAGGGAGAGCAAGAGAAGGATCGACGGGGAAGAGAAAGAAAGAGAGAGAGAGAGAATGCTCGGCCGGAAGCAGTTACTCGTGCGATGTAACGAAAATATCAGGCGTCCGTTTCGCAATCGGCCTACCCGTGTTCGTCGAGTTTAATATAGAACGCTCGCACGCCCTGTCGCGAAAACATCACGCTAACGTCGCTAAACGCACGCCGCTATCGCGCCTCCATCCTCTTGTACTTCCATAGATATATCGAAAAATCGCCGTTCCTTCTCGATCCGATCTCGCTGCATCGCTGAACCATTCACACGAATTCGCTTACCACCGGTCCACTTCGATGCACGGATGAACCCTCGAACCGGTGACGCATCGAACTTCCATCGATGAATGACGATCGTAGTTGGCCAACGAGGCTACTACCACCCACCTGCCAACGCCATTCAAATTTCAGTTTTGCTTTGCTCTGGGGTCAACATATACCAGTTACCTACATTTTAGACATTAAGAAAAATAATGCCAAGTACCTGGCTATTACTTTATCTTCAACCCTCGTACGCTCCTCAAAAATAGTTGCACGAAAGAGACTAGGATAAGAATTCACCCATTTTGTCGATAGGATGAGTAATTTTACACTTTGTGAAAATATCGAATGGGTGAATTTATACCCTGAGGAACGTATGGGGGTTCAAAGTAAAATTGATTCTTTAGGGTAAAAGTTTGACAGCTTGTTTTCCCGTGGATGATAGGTCGTGAAGCCGAGCGACGATCCCATCGGCCACGTCCCTTCGACTCTTGAATCTCGTGGATGACGTTCCGTGACCTCGGTCATTCTAATCGCTCTCTCTCTCTCTCATTCTCCCGCGTTAATAAATTTTCGCGCAACGTATCTGTACGGAGCGTGGCTTAATCTGCCCTGCTAGATCGTAAATCATATTCGTATAACCGATGGGTCTATCTCGTCGATCCCTCTCCTCGTGACCTTGCTTCCTCCGCTATCCTGATGCGATAATAAATTCAAACTGCGGATCTCTGTAAAATCTCTCCCATTCCCTCTCCCTTTCCGTTTCTCTTCTTCTGCTGACACGGCTGCGAACCGCTCTCTCTCTCTCTCCCTCTTTCTCTTCCCTCTCCATCTTCCTCGCCACCGGATATTTGGCCGATTTAATTCGCCACCCGATAAACCTGACCAACCGTAAAACCGTTCGGAGGACACGAATACCATCGCAGGTTGCGGATCCTTACACGCGATTTCGACGTATTTTTATAAATGATTAGAAACTTGGAAACTTGAGCGGATTTGTATGCATTTACAAAGAAGTTACAGTACAAGATTTGAAAAATTTTTAGAATATTGTAACGTCGTTTTCAAAGTAAAATATCTGTAAGGGATGAAATGAATTTTTCAATTATTAATGCTTCTCACAATCAATGGAAAAGATTTTTATTTCGCAAGTAGATCCGCAGTCTAGCGATGAGAATTGAAATTTCGAAGAAACGACTTTCGGAGGAAAGTAAGAATTCTGTTCTGGCTTAGCAAGCAACATCGTATGATAGATATATTGGTTACCTCTGGGAGCGTATCCCTCGCGATATTAGCGAACCGCCAATCGATAGTTAAGACGTTCGCGGAACGACACAAGAAATATGAAGCGACTCTCGGAATATCGCGGCTTTTCCGCGAACGGTCGCCCTATCAATCTTTATTCTTTCCACGGCCCCGTATTATTCGCCCCGGGATTTTTGCGTTTCCGGAACGATGCGCTCCCCGGACGCCTTCCACGTACAATGACCGTCTGTATTAGATCGTTCGTACGAGGCTAATCGATCTTCGTCCCTTTTTGCCAATCGGCAGTGAGGTTCCTCCTCGTCGAAACGCATCCGAAACTGAAGATGCGTGTTCCGATGGTAAATTTTTCTCTCGGCAAGCAACTATGTATCTAGCATATAACTATTGCAAGATAAATTTATATATCAATCAATATCAATTCGAAAAAACTTGGTTTGCTCAATTTTTCTATAAATGCATAAAAATCCGCAGTCTGCCGACGTGTTTCGTTAACCTGTTTATCATGTAATTGGCCGCAAAGAAGGGTTGCTCGATAAACTCGCGATCTCGGGGCTTCGAAGGAGGAGGGCACTTTTCGAAATTGACTAGTTATGGAGCGTCGGATTTCTGTGAGATTGGTAACGACCGATTAAACGTACAGCAGCAGCGGATTACAGGCGGGGTGTGAGGATGTCGCGCGCGGACTAAACGGTGCCCTTATCTCCGTAGCTTCACGACCGTTCTTTCATTAACGATCGCGTCGTTATCGGGACGTATCGAACGGAAGGGGCACGCCAGCCACAAGCGAGCGATCTCGACCGCGAGGGGATGGCTGTACGACACTTTTTCTTCGGTTTTCTCTCCCTCCCCCCGGGTTTCGTTCGCATCCGCTCCTCCTCGCGGCTCTTCACCGCTCCGCGTGCATCCTTCGTCGAAAGCGATACGATAAGTAGCAGGTATCGCATTGTGCAGCACGGTGCAGCGCGGTGCATCACGGTTGTGGCGCAAGCTTCGCAACCAAGCTGATTCGCGCCGTGAAATTATCCTGTCGCGGGTACGCGCCTACATTGTATCGGCCTGGAAACTAGTTTCGAGCGGAAAAGGGTTAAAGGACGTCACCGGTAGCGTTGACTTCTTCGAACGTGGTTGAACGAGCCGTTGTGGCGAGGCGAGACGAGACGAGGCGACGCGAAAGCAAGAGCGAGCCAGGCCAATCTTCCCTCGTTGATGCGTTCGTTCGACCGGAGAGGAAGGGATAAGTAACCGGAGGTAGCGATGGCTCCGAGCCGACGCGCAATACAGTGTATCGTTCCGATCGTTCAGAGGAATTTCATTCCAAAATTGAACATTTTCAAAAGATTCGCATCACTTGTTCATTAATTCTAGTGCAAAGAACCCCGCACTAATCATATGGAAAATCTATCCCGGAAAAATTAGTTGGATTTTTCATATGTTGTAGCTTATGATCTACCGAACAAAAGATGTATAATGGTTAGAAAGCTCGATAATGGATAGTTATCGAGTTGTAATCAGTGAGACATGAGAAATTTGAGTTGCCGAATACTCAAATCTCAGCAAGTATATTTACTACCTTACACGCTTGCCGCCCCCCCCCCACTCCCGCCATCCCACTTCTTCGATTTTTACACGGATCTAGGAACTCAAAAAATACTACGGGACCGACGAACCATGGGATTTTTAAAAATGAAACATTTCTGTTCACAGACCTTTCCAAGATCATGGGTGGTCCAGGAACTCGATTTTACTGGTCAAAAGTCAAGATCTCATTGGATCTTCCCAAAAGTCAAAAAATCAGATGTTTTTGAGGTCACTGATAACGAATCTGACATAAAAAATGAAAAATTCAAAACAGTGAATTCAACACCAAGCACATATATCGACATTTTTCAACGTAATGAATTTGTATATAACTATATAATTCCGACGTTAATTCTAAATTATCCAAATACTTCAACATCGGTCATTCGAATTTCTCTTCATCGGAATTTCAGAATTTTGTCTTTAGAATGTTACCCTCGGTTACGCAATTATCTGGAATGGATAATATTTTGGATTTGAAATGTTGAATCTTTGAAAAATTGGCTTTTGACCAGTAAAATCGCGATTCCGGAGCAGTGTGCAGTGTGCGACGTGACGGCGAATCGGAGCCATCGCTATCCCGAGGCTCTTTATACAGCTAAATCGCTCGCAAAACTCGCAACAGAGGGAATTGAATGGCCATCGCTAACCGGATGAGGCCGAAGGCAAGAGGGAGGGCAGAAGGGGGATCGGTGTACAGGTCTCGGCATCGAAGGTAGAGCCGTGCGGTGGGGAAGAGGCCACTTCCGGTCACGTGACAACACTGGACCAGCCAGCCTGCCACTTTACTCTCTTCTTATTTTCGGCTCGGTGATCCCTCTCCCTCTGCCCCATCGACGAAGCCCATGAATCCCTCTGTGCCCCTCTCTGCCCCTCTCTGACCCTCTGTACCACGAACACCCGAGCCGAGACGAGCTCAGCCGAACCGAGGATCGAACAGAACCGCAGCCACAGCCGCAACTCGGCGCGTTCATCCTCTTTTTTTCTTTCTCGTCTTCTTGATTAACACGAACCGTCACGAATCGGTCACGAACAAGTGAAACAGATGGCCGCCCGTGTTTTCTTTCCTTTCTCCTCCTCTTTCACGTTCGTTCCTCGTGCGCCGCCGCCGCCGCCGCCACCGCCGCCTGGAATGTTCAATTTATGCGTCGACGCGCTAAACTTCCGGACCGGAAGTCGTCCCAGAGATCGTTCCTTCCCCGCTGCTATCGCCGCCCCTTCCCACTCGCTCCGCTGGTTTTCTTCGCCGCCCTCGTTCGACGTGGTCGTCGTTCCCCCACGAGATCGTTTCGTAACATTGTACGTGTACCCCGTCGTTCGAAACGCGGTTCCCAATTTCGATTTTTATCGATTATTCTCAACTCTGTCTCTCGTTTACTCCACTCTTCGAACTTCGGAACGCGAACAATGCATGGAAACACGTCAGATCTAATAGTTCAAGTTTCTCTATAGTCAACGTTGCGAACGTACCGACCTATAAAAGTAACAGACACGAGTTGCTTTATAAAAATTACAACATTTCATTTATATAGACTTTAATGTCAATAATAATCTTTTATTTGAAAAGAATGTAACTGACGCTGCTGTATGCCTCGTGAACGTGAAAAATAGGATTTTTCATTGCAACCTAGATCGATCTCTTATCTTTCATTTAAAAATTTAATTCTTCTTTAAGTCTCTTACCCGTGTCCTTTTTCCAGTCGCTGGGAAACGCTTCGTTTAGGAGCAAGTACAGGAGAGAAGTCCGAGAAGGATACGACAGATGTCTTTGCAATAAATGTCTCCTAGTAGCGCTCGTGTCACTATACTTATTATTATTAATGTTATCATTGTTACTAGCAGTATGTACAAACAGAAAAGACGTAGCAGATCGATGACACTTTAGAAACAGAAACGTTGTCGAGTAAGAACGCGTATTTGGTGTGGATACAAAAATCAGACCGGAAGCGACGAGACACGATTCGAAGTCGATCGAAAATTCAAGTCTGAATTTTAAACGAATGTTCATCAAGGTTAAAAAACGTTCGTACCATAATCTCCCTATTTTGCTCATATTCTTCAAAGTTTCAGCTTCAATTTAAATAAAAAATATTTGAACGCTCTATCTCGTTTCTATCGAAAGTTCTTTGATCTTGAAAGAAATTTCGTCCGAATTGCCCACTGTGCGCCGCTCGGAGAGACAAAGAGGAATGCTATTGAACGCGCTGTGTACTAACGTTAACGTTAAGACACCTTCGGGCCAGAAAAATCGAGTTTCCAGACGATATAGCGGCGTCGACGAAAAGGAAAACCGTGTTCAGGGTAGCCGTGCAAAGGTTTCTCTCTCGGCGTCTACAAGGAAATAACATTTTATTTGAAACATTTCTCTGTACAGCATATATAATCCAAGATGTTTGACCAGAATTACTTCTTACCCCGCACCACTCACGGGATATACTATTTACATTCGCCCTGTCATCGAGTCGAACGGATTCACATCGCGGAAGTAGGAACGCGGCTTAATGCTACGCGTCTACAGGAAACGCGTCACGCTCCCGAGAGAGTACGTTCGAGAGTAGAAGACTCCGGCGAAACGCTGTGTATACGTTCCACGCTGCGAAGAGCGACCCTACAACTAACCGGCGAGCGAACACGCTTGGATTTCGAGTCGAGCTACGCGGTTTCGTTCATCTTAACTTCTTCCATAGCTGTTTATATACTCGGTTCTGTCGCAGCGAGAGAGCGAGAGAGAGAGAGAGAGAGAATAACAGACTCGACTCGAAGCTGTTTTCGCGATAATTCCCATTCGATGCTCGCGGATTTGGGACCTCGTCGATGGTATACACTCTTCCTGTCTCGCGAGAAGTTCTTCAAGACGGCACCTCAGCCAATAATTCGGCTAGAACCGAAAGTGTCAGTGGAATGACCTGATTGGACGGCGCAATTCTTTCGAATTCCTGTCAGAAGATTCTAGCGAGGTACGGAGAGTACATAGTACATTGTTGGTATAGGGTGTCCCTTCGTTAAGCGGGCCCTACACGGTCGATCAGGAATGACAGTTTTATTGAAAAGTCAGAATGTCATTCCTGACTTCCCATACTGAATTCCGTCGGTATTTAACCTTACACGATCAATCAGAATGTCAATCTTCGACTTGAATGTCATTCCGACTGACCGATCGTGTATAAGGCCCATTTTAGAGTCCGCGAGAATCGAACGGATACTACTTCAGCGACCCGGCGAGCCTGTGACCAGAATTTTCTTTTTCAAATCGACTTTTCTTTCCGCTCACGGTCCCGCGGGCCGCATCGAACGCGGCACAGAGCTTCGTCGCTGGATCCGGACGGGCCCGTGTCGCGTTGCGTGTAGCGTCCTTTCTTCGTAAAAACCCCTCTTCTCCGTCTGTCCGCGTTTCTTGGCGGCCTTACAGTCGCGTAACCGCGCGCGTACACACGCAACACTTCGTTCGTTCATTCTTACCGCGAAGAGCGCGCGTTATCTCGATATATCTCTCGCTCCCTACTACTACTCTCTTTCTCTCTCTCTCTCTCTCTCTCTCTCTCTCGTGTCGTGGCGCTACCGATATCCGCGTGCGCGCGCGCGGCAGTAGCTCCGTAAAAACGTGTGCACGCGTATCCCGTGGATTGTGGATCGAGACCGGAGGAAAACGCTTGGAAACGCGGACAATGCTTCTTTTCAGAGCATCTTTTCTCCCTCTCCCTCGATACATTCCCCCTCTCTCTCTCCCCTTCTCTCAGTAACAACTTCCACTCTGCTCGCGTGCTCTCTCCTCTCTCTCTCTCCCTTCCTCTCTCTTCCTTCTTTCCTTCCTCGGTTGTCGATTGACGCGCGCGGTAGGCTTCGGCTATCTCGGATCGTCAGTCAAATCGAACGATTCTTTGAATACTCCTTTCGTTCTCCCCTATTCGCGTCGCTCTCGTTCGCATTCTCTCTCTCTATCAATTCCCACACGCACACATACACACACGTGTCACCCCTCGCCTTTTCTCTCTCTCTCTCTTGTCTCTCTCTCCTCGTGTTCCTTGCTAGCTCGATCAAACATCCTCGCCCATAACGCTACACGCGAATATTCTATTTTACTCGGCGACGCAGCCATGAATAAATTAACCGTAGAAAAGTTTCCTCTTTATACAAATGTAATATACAATGTACATGTCTATAGATCTACGCGTATACAGGGTGTTCGCGTTGCAGTCGGCATCGCATCGTCATCGTTCCTCCGGTGAACAGGGCGGAGGGGTAGGGGAAGAAGGTTCCCCAATTGTTGCCAAATCGAAAGTTTGCGATTCAACGATTTTTCTTTTTCTCATTTCCTCGCGCGCCTCTCCGAGGTAACCGGAAGAGGAAGAAAGGATCTCTGTCGTCGGATACAACCGACGCGAAACACGAGCGACCATTCACTCTATCTCTCTTTCTCACTTTCTCTTTCGAGCAAATAAATTAAAATTGATCCGTCGATCGATCTCGAGGAAAGGGACTCGATAACGCAGTTCGAAGAAAAAAAGTGTCGCGTAACAGAACGTCTGCTCTAGAAAATGGCGGAGATTCTTTCTCTCCTGTTTTCATCTCTCGCTCGTTTCGCCGCTCATTCACGAGGGACACGATGGGCGACAATAACGCGGACACGCCGTACGTCGCACACATACAAACACACCCCCCGTTCATGCATTACAGCACACGTAGACTCTCACTCTCTCTCTCTCTCTCTCTCTCTCTCTCCCTCTCTCTTTCTCCCTCTCTCTTTCTCTCTCGTACACAGCATTTACAACACCGCACTCGTACATGTACACATACGTTCCTTCGTTCGCTCGCTTCCACGCGTTTAATATACTTTAGCGTTTCTCTCCTATTTACCGTCTTCCTCTCTCTCTCTCTCTTTCTCTCTATCGCTTGTGTTCTCCCACTCTGCAAGCAGGCTCGCTAGTTCTTTCCGTGTGTGCGCGTACTATTTATATATTTAATCGTGTACAGACCTATCTATGCGTAAGTGGTATGTCTCTGCGTAATACGGACGCTCGCGTACCTTTCGTCAACCTCTTTCTCGCCCGCTCTGCTCCCCCTTCGCTCTAATCTTTTCCATTCCCTCTGTGTCATCCTGTTTCTCTCCCATTACCCTCTTTCGCCCTCCCCTCTATACTCCGTGTCTCCCACTCGTTCGTCGCTCTATTTCTCTCGAAACGCATACTCGATCATACACGCACGCAAACGCTCTCTCTCTCTCTCTCTCTCTCTCTCTCTCACTGTAACTCTCTCGTCTTCTCGTTTCCATTCTCATGGAGAGAATAATAAATAATGAAAACACTCGCGACAGCGTCGAACGCGAGCGAACGCGTCCCGTCCGACTTTTACTCTCCAACGTATACATAATATAATCGTTTCTCGACTTAAATGCAACTGCTTGTACTTGATGCGATTCGCTTTGCTCCCATCTCTCGCTTCTCGCTATCCTTTCCCACTCTTTCACTCTCTGTTTCTCTCACACACACACGCGCGCGCGCGCAAACACACATAGGCACACACACACACACACACACACACACACACACACACACATCCACACACATTCACCCTCTGACCCGCAAAAAAAAAGTCACGAGTCCCGGGACGAGACGACTAGAAGTCTAGAGAAAAAGGTCTAGAGTTCCGGGGTGATCGGGTCGAGCAACCTCTTCTCCGGGTCCCTCGAGTCCCCGATGTCGCTCGTGATCGGATGATGCCTGCTGGTTGCGGCGTTGTTGGCCTGGTTGTTCGGGTTGCACCTGCAACCCTGAGCGGCGTGTCGAGCGTAGCATAGTTCGCAGAGAGCCACGCAGCCCTTGAACGGCCAGTAACAAAGCAGACAAGGCATGAGGAGGGTGAGGGCACCGAGGCAGGCCCACCTGGACACCTTCTTGTTGCCGGTACAAGAGCACGGCTCGTCCGCGCAGCTTCCGGCTGCCTCGCCGTCGTCGATCCCGCCCGGTCCACTGCTGTCGACGCAGTGATAGAACAGTCCTTTCACGCAACAGAGGCAGGACGCGTAGTCGAGGATAGTGTCCGCGGAACAGAAACACTTGTTGTCGCACAACCACTTGCTCGGCAATGGCGGCGGTTCGCGGCACGACTCGCACCGGCACCTGCCGCAGAAATTGCACATGATCGACAGACCGGCCGGATCGTAGGTCCTCGAGACGAGACTGTTCGCCGGCTCTTTCGTGAACGAGACCGGCTGTTTGGTCACGGTGTTGTTACCGATCGGGCCAGTGTTCGCTGTGGACGCGACCGTTGTCGCGTTAGTTCCTCCCGACCCGACGACGTTCGAACCCACCCGAAACGCTTGTAGATTTCTGATCGATTGTAACCGATGATGCGTGCCAGCCACCAAACCATCGGACCCAACCAGACCCTTCTGCCGATGATGCTGTCTCCTCTCGATCTTCGGACAATCTCCGATGGCCAAACGTTTCTCGTCGTCCAATCGACGACGTTCCTGGTTCAGACAACAATGCTTGAACGGCGCCTCGACGTACTCGTTAATCGTACGCTCGCCGTCCGGTCGAGGCACGGTCAAGCTCACCTCGCCGATCGGACTTCTCGGCGGAGTATCGTTCACGCTATTCGACAACAGAGCTCCTCTAGGACTTCCAGTGGTCGTCGTCGTCGTCGTCGTTGTCGTCGTTGTCGCCTCGTTCGAGGTATCCGTGTTTCTTGGTCTACTGCGGAACGTGTTGGATAAAGGACTCAACGGTACGGTCACCGTGATCCTGGTATTCGACGACGGGATATTTGTCGGGGAAACGTTACCGGAAACGGTTGGCGGCAATCGTGGCGGTGGGAACGGTCGATTGTGATCGTGCACGCGAACTGGCTGAACGATCTGCTGAATCGTTCTAGCTGCGGTGGTGGTGTGCGCGTCCACGTCATCGGCATTATTATTCGTCGCCGTATCGGCGGTTGTCGCGAGGTGGTGGCTGTCGAGACCGTTTCCCGCGGTGATCGCATTTGCTTGCGAAGAGGGTGGCCGCGAAAGCGGCGGTATCGCATTGTTCTGCGACATCGGCCGACCGGATCTCAGTTCAAGATGCTCGGCTTGGTAGCAAGCAACTGCGTCCACGAGACGGTTTCGGTGCTCCTCCTTCTTCTTCTCCTCCAGCTCTTCTTCCTCCTGCCAATGATTCGGGAAATGAACACCAACGGTGATCCCACCTGTTGCTCCTTCTCCTCCTCCTCTTCCTTCTCTAGATCTTCCCGACGCTGTAGATCCTCCTCCGATTCGACTCGACGACGAGAACACTCTTCCGGATGATCCTGTACCCGCTCTTCTCGTTGGTGGCGAGGATGCCGACGATGGTGACGTAGAACCGCGAACCGACAAAGCCGACGACGACGATGTCCGCTCGCTAGCCCATTGTTCAATCGCTCTCGGTGTATCTGTAGTATGGTGCTGCTGATATTGTAGTTGTTGTTGCTGCTGCTGCTGTTGTTGTTGTTGTTGTTGTTGCTGTTGGTGGTGATGATGATTCGTTGTTGACTGAGTTGGGGTAGTGAGTGTCGCCTCGTTGATCCGCACTGCCCAGCCCGCGCGAGGTGGTGGCACTCTCGACAAGGGCGTTCCATTAGCGAGGATGGTGTTCGGTAATTCTCCGCGTCCGCTTCCTCTCGCCCTCGCGACACGCGCTTCATCCCCACCTGGAAACGGGAATACATGGTTTAATACATCGTCTATTTCTTCTCGAGGTACATTTTCTAATCCGAATTTATTCGTCCAATTATCAGTGGATAACGGATTCTATGGATTTACGACGAAAATCAAGCCATTTTTGTCACAAATCCATACCAATTCGCAGTCTATTGATTACATTATTGATTGATCATAGAGTACATTGATCAAGTTCATTGATTGTATCGGATTCTCAAGGTACGACATCGTCTGGATCGCCGAGTAGCAATGGAGGACTAGAACGATTTTCGAGAATCGTTCAAGGGTCTTTAGCGGGACAAACGATATTCGGATCACACCTTCCCGAGCCGTGAACGATGCCTAATACGCGGCTGGCTCGCTACCTACGTGGCATCGAGGTAGGTTTGGTCTGGGTACGTGGGCGCGAACGCGATGCGAGTGGGTCGTGCACCGCAGTTTCTTGATTCAGTGGTCACCGGCCCACTCGGAGCGCCCACAGTTCTGGAAGAACCGAGCGTTTTGTTCGGCCGCGACCAATCGTATCCTCTCCGCCTATCCGCGTTGTCTCGGCGAATTCGTTCTTTCTCTCTCTCACACGGACATCCTTCGCGAGAAAGAATTCGCAAAATTCACAGACTCAGCCGACGTTCTCTATCGGCTAGGGGTGCGCGATCAACCGACTAAGTATCGGGATTTTGTAATGTGAAATCTTCTAGCACGATTGGTTTTAACGCGAAGAATATTTTCGGGTATCTGAACGTGTAATGTCCACTACGATCCGAGACAGTTTCCCGATGTACAGAAAGATTGGTTCGGGAACCGCTCGCGTACGGACAACATAGACGACATTAAATCCAGCTCGTAAATCCGTTCAACCCCGGGGTCTGTCGACCCACTCTCCAGGTGCCTACGGAACTGGAAGAAACGAACGAGACGTTGGTTCGCACAAGACCGATCGCGCGCGCGTCCTACACGCATCCGTTGTGTAGGTACCAACTATGATCGTGCGGCGATGCCGGCGCGGCGCCCCGACGCTTGCGAAACCGAATACATTAACTTCCTGTGCTCTGCTATTCAATCTTCCCCCTTTAGGAAGCGAGAACCCGCTAATTTACACGATCTCGGTTTCGGTTTCGAGCAGCGGCGCAACCATCGAGACCGTTCGACCAATCGAAAAGTCCAATTATACCAACATGTGCGATTATTCGAAAAAGAAAATCTCACGATGTATATCGTCGTTCGAGCGGTTCGAACAGCGTTCAAACTCGTCGAACACGTGCGAGAAACCGCGAGAGCACGAGCGAGCGAGCGGGTGTATTCGTGAGGAAACAGGAGGCCCATTCACAGGGTGCACTCGGAAAGGAATGCGCGGCCTATCGGCGACCGACTGCCATAGGTCAGAGAGCTTTTAGCGGCCGTATACGACCGAACACGGATAAGAGAAACGATTCGCGAGCTTCAACAGCCGGTGTACCACCCGCCGATTCACTCCTTCCCCTTCTTTGCTCTATCTGTCGTCTCGCCAGCCAAGATATTACCCCGATTTTCTCGTTGCTCCGACGTCGTTTTCACCATTCCCGCTAATGGCCTACCCGACCAGACGATCGCTCGAAACGTCCGCGGTTATTGCAACCGCTTCGCGTCAATCGTTTTCAGCTTCTCAACAACATCCGAGAATATCGAATATTGAAGATCGAATATTGAAACTGTAATATCAAAAATTAAATGAAAAATAGAGAGAAACGATTTCTCGAATTTTCTCCGTTCTGCTAAGTTGTGCTCAGACTTGGGCAAAATATATTTCAACTAAGAAATATAAATATTTGCAATTGACGTTTCTCACAACTGTGTTACATAGGTGGTTTCATTTGAAACGGTAATTTAGTGCTAGTTTCAAACAAAACATATCTAACAGTTGTGAGAAATAGTATTTACAAGTATTTGTATCTCTTAGTTGAAATATTTTTTACGCAGGTTTTTAGAGTAGCCCCCCACTTTCAATGTTTTTCAGTAGTTTTCCCTGCTGCGGTAAGTTGTGCCAACATTGTGGCAAAGTATTACATGAAAAAAAAATAACAGCTGCTTTATCCTAGAATCACGATAACGATCGATCGATCGATGGGGAGGAATACGCGACAGAGGAGAGAAGGGGGAGAACGAACGTTTTGTCGAGGCGAGGGAATTTTCATTGAAAAGGAGACAGAGTTGACAGGAAGTTGCTCGCAACCGCGAACAAATCGTTTTGTCACGGTAGCCCCGAGGCATTCGTGCAACGGTGCAGAGCCGTGTTCCAAGGAAAGATCGTTCGCGCAGGCGGCTTGACCTTGCAGCGTGGCTTCGTCTCGAAAAGCCGGCTCTAGAAAGCTAGAGAAAGATATATTTGCGAAAAAGCTACGACACGATCGTGCCCTTACGAGTCTATCTAATAGAGTTCTGTCGTATTTTAAATAAGCAGGTAATTTTGCTTGCGAATCAAACACACGTGTTGCTAGCGAGTGATCGGGAAACTGGAATTGACAGGTAGTGTAAAAAGTGGCGACAAGTTCTGACAAAAATAACGGACATTATATCATTGAATAATATTCACCCTTTACACTCGGAGCTATTTCAACTGGAAAATTAAACATTTCTTCCTAGCAAGAATATCTACATTTCCTATGATTATTGAAATTTTCTGAATACGAAATACAAACTACCCAAGTATTTTGAATATTGATACAGCAATTTTTAATGTTTATAAATATTTCCTTTCGAATACTACAGAATTTTTCTCTCGACCCTAATATTATCTGCTATGGGAAAATTCTCTTCGGAAATATTATTAACGCGAAGATGGAATTTCCTATTTTTCACGAGTATCGGGAACCCTTTCCTTCTGCATTCGTTATTCGTTTGCAACGAGTGATATTCGATTGAAAGACGATTCTCGATGGTTCTAGAGAAATTGAAAGACTGGCCACCGTTCAAGGAACAATGCGTTGCTTCAGCTTTTCGACGACGATGCCAGCCGACTGTCGCAAATCTTCCGAGGAGGTCGAATCGGCGACGATTCGAGAAACGGAACGGGGAGAACTAGTCGTGAAACAGCCTGTAGACGAGCGTGGAACGCAGAGAGCTTTCGAGGATGATTGCTAATCACGTAATTGTGACAGGACGACTGGTTTGGCAATATCCGCGTGCCGGTCACGACGCCGATATACCATATACCGTCCAATATTTCGCGTGCGGTCACGTTCCGTGTTCGTTTAACGTTCCCGATTGTCTCGGCGCGCTTCGAATGATAACGAGGAGACCGTTCCGCTCACTGGCTCATTGTTTTTCGCGACCACTCGATCGCAGACACGAAAGAATATTCGACATCGCGACGGTAATTCCTGTAGTAAACCAGTTCGATCCATTCGTGTTTAAAAATATGTATAAAAGCTTCGAATCAGTTTCGAGAAACGTAGGCCGCTCCCAAAAATTCCGAAGAATGTTTAACCGACGGTCCGGCACGGATAACCTCCCTTTGATTCACGGCGGAAACGCTCGAGATAAGACCGGACGTGCTTCCTCGCCGCAGCACGTTTCCGTACGATCGCGTTATCCGGTGCCGCGGAACGAGCGATAATATCGTTCATGCTTACCAGAAACTCGACAACCTCGACGAAATTCGAAATTCGGAAGTTGCGTTTCAATTCAGATTATAATACAATCAGATGGGAAGTTGAATTTTAATTTAAATATAATTATCGAAACTATAAAGAAATAGAAAAAAATATAGTTTACGTAGCTCCGAGACAACGAGCGGAAATGTTTAACCCTCATCCACACGACTAGACGTGGTATCCGACTATTTATTATTATTATTATTATTATTATTATTTGTGCAACGAGTATACAACGAGGGTTGAATGATTCGATTAGGAAGGAAAGGGAAACTCTGGCTGGATTTAAATGCCAAAATTCCGACGCGCTTGGTTCGCGTTATCTGCTCGGTCCAGTTGTTCGTAACGAAATCTGACGGAGATACTACGCCTCGGGAGTAACACCCTCGTTACAACTGCTACACCACGGTTCGGCTCGATTCCTAATCTTCCGAACGCTTATCTCGCTGGCTCGGGCGGATTTTCTGCGCTTGCAGCAGAGCGTGCAGCGTGCAATGTACTGGAAACAGCGAACGATTCAATCTCTCTGTAACGCGAACAAATCGTGTTCCATTCTCTATCAGTGGTGAGGCGCGCGTTTTCTTCCGTTCGAGTTTCCCTAATCAAACAACTGGGCCATTCCTTCTAATGAATATGCTCGGCGCGAACCATCGAGACGCGACTTTCCATCGGTAGAATTTGAAATTTGAAAGTCAAGCAGGGATGGTGCGCGACTACTTCCGGTCAGCAGAATTTCTTTTGTCTGTGAATCAGGGGTTGTGCTCCTCGAATTCTAATCCCCTGTGTGTGATTCTTTTAATGTTAGACGTTATTATTGCAGCGAAATTTTACGATATTTATAGTTCTGTACAAACAACACTTTTATTAAAACATTACCAAGTGTTGCCGACCGAAAAACCTCATCTTTCTATTATTCTTATTATTATTATTCAAGGGGTTGAACCGCTCGAGCCCGTTGATTTTTGAATATCGGTCGACCGATAAACAAGGAAGAACGAAGCAGAGAAAAATAATATTCCTGATCTGAACGAGGTACGTGGACTTACTGAAAATTCATGGGACCAGCGAAAATCCAGAAAAGAAGAC
Source organism: Lasioglossum zephyrum (assembly GCA_028455615.1). Classification (NCBI taxonomy): domain Eukaryota; kingdom Metazoa; phylum Arthropoda; class Insecta; order Hymenoptera; family Halictidae; genus Lasioglossum; species Lasioglossum zephyrum. Next base: position 1,784,727 of record CM052333.1, on the reverse strand, counting down.
GGGCTCGTGGAGGGCCAGAGAGGCCGTAGCCGGAGCAATAGATCCTGGAGGCGTGTCCGGTGTGTATCGAGGGCTCGCGAGCAGAGAGCTACGGAGCCGCACACCTCCGGTACAGCTCGATTTCGAGTCCCAGAGCGTTACGAACGGATGTCTATCTGGGGGCTTCCTCGAATTCCAGGGGGATGGGAGAACGAGCCGGCGCGACTCTCATCGGTTTTGTCCTCCCGCTCCCGTGCTCATTTCCCGTCCGCTAATGTTTCCGGGTTGTGAATCGGGACAGGACGATATCCACTCTCTCTCTCTCTCTCTCTCTTCTCCAATGGGATTGCACACTGGCGACGACACGACACCGACACGTCACGAAAAAGAGAGGAAACACAACGACGACACACAAGAATAGCGTCGGCCAAAAGTCACGCGCACCACCAAACGACACCGACGAGTCCGAGGGGACGTCCGTTCGAGGCCGTTACACGCATCTCTCGGCGCGTCCGTAACTTCCGGCGGATATCGTGAGTCTCGCTGCCTCCGACAACGGGACTTCCCCTCCAACGGCGCGTTCCAACTTCACCGGTGGGCGGGGAGCGATCTCTGAGAATAGAGTGTCGGTAGTCTCATCGCCCGATCAGCCTCGATTCGCAGAGTAAATGTGTGTGTGTGTGTGTGTATAAGAGAGAAAGATAAAAAGAGAGAGGGAGGGAGAGAGAGAGAGCGAGCGAGCGTGTAAAGGAGTATCGTTGACGAAGGGAGCCAGATGACAACGACGACGGAAGCGTGCGCGCGCGCGCTCCCCCAACACGCGGCCAACGATGAATGGACGTGTCTCTCTCGAAGTTCGGGCCGAGCCGGGTCGGGTCGGGTTGACCGATGTCGGCGAGACACGTCAAAGAGACCGAAAGACACGCGACAACTGTTGGCGAACGACTGACAACGAGCTCGCCGTCACCGAGTCGAAGTCGAGGTGGAGAGTCGTCGGTTCGGTAGTGGGAGTGACGGGACCGACGACGATTGGCCGCGAGCGTAACCTGCTCGGTGTTTGGTGGGGGTAGGCCATTAATTGCGGAGGGGGATGGGCGCGCGCGAGACCGCGGGGACGAAAAGGGAACGACCGAGAACCACAGTAGGACGAAACAGCGGGGGAGAGAGGGGAAAGCAGGAAGAGAGAAGGTGGGAAGGAAGCCATGAATGGCGACGCTCGGGCGAGGGGTCGAGAGGAGAAAAACTGGTGTGTGTGTGTGTATGTGTGCGTTGTGTGTGAGTACGCCGCCTGCACGGTTGTGTGTATGTTTGTGTATGAGTACGCGTGCAAGAGGAACCGAGAGCAACGTAGAAACGCACGGAGGGGAACGGAGAACGAATCAGAGGGAACGTGAGAGGGAGAGAGAGGGAGAGAGAGACGAGGGCCGCGGTCGGTCGAGTTCCGTGCACGGTATGCCATCTGGCGATATCGTGGCCAACGACTCGTTCGCAACACGAAGCTTTTTATGAATGGGCGGAAGCTATCATTGAAGCTTTAGATTGAATGAAAACATTACCTATGTCGTCACACCGTGTACACCACCGGCGGCATCGTCGCGGTGACAGTGACGCTCTTCGGACGCCTCGCTGGAGACCTCACCATCTTCCCGCCCATACTTTTTTCAATCTTTTATGCTTTTTTTCACTCTTTCTCTCTCTCTCTCTATTTATCTACGCTCTCTATCGCGTCACTCTACCACGAGCACCAGCAATTTTCTCTGTTAGCAACGTCGAAAGCTGAACCGTCGAGCGCTGTACGTAGGAACTTCTCTCGACTCGGAACTGATCCCGCGTGTCGTCGAACGAATTTTCATACCGGTTTCGCGGCGATCGAGAGAACCCGGTCGACGGAAAAATCAACCGGAAACGAACACGCAAAACCACTTTGACGATAGAGTTCTGCCAAGCTGATTATTGCGGCGCGCGTAAACAAATATGAAACGCGCTCGTAGCGGTTGGAGAATCGGTCCCACGATTGTGAGAAATATCGAATAAGATGTCGCTTGCAGGAAAAATCCCAGAGCACGTTTAAGGATGCATTAAAACGAACTAGTGGACAGTGGTATCGCTCTTTCAGTGACGCGCGCAGTTGTCAACTTGTTCCGATCGAATAAAACGTACTTGTTGGCGAACCGTTTACGTCACCGTTAATATTCGTTTCGTTTAACGGGGAATCGAGATTCTTCGGGTTGTCGAAAATTACTGAGGAAAACGCTCGAGATCCATTTCCGTTTGCCCTGAAACGATACACACGTAGAAGAACATGCGGGGTACCGTTACCGTTTAATCGCCATGCCATTCTGAAGCCGCGGGAATCGTTCGAGAGAGACCGTTAATTAACCGGCTCGCATCGTCCAGCGAGTTTATTCGATCGTCGCCGCCGCCGCCATCATCCTCGCCCACGCGATCCCGCCTCTAGTTTCATTATTCGGGACGCGGTAGATGTCTCGTTAATACCGATTCGAAGGTCGTCGCTCGAATTTATCCGGATCGAACGCTGTCTTTCGTTCAACGTTTCGATCCGCCGCAGGAAATATAAGAACCCGTTCAGACACGGTTTTACATTTGGCGTGTTCGTGTCCGCGCGGACACAAAATGCATTGAAATGGAGAAAATAATTTTCTTTAGATATTAGTCATTATAAATAAAATCGTGGAACGCGCGCGCGTCCACGAAGATTACGTTACCGTAGTTTCGCGCTCCACGCTTTCATTTATAGTCACTAATATCTAAACAAAATTATTTTCTCCTTTTTAAAAAAATTTTTATATATATATATTTTCTTATTATAAGACTTCAATAGAGAGCCGAACATAGAGAAGGAATTTTTCTTTCTCGCTAAGCAAGTAGGTACATAGTTTTTCTCATTCCAGATTAACACACAGTAAAATATAATAACGTTTAATCATTTACAGACGCAATTATTTCTTGAGAATGATCCAGAGTAAGATGGAAACGTTGAAATTAATGTGTTGATCAGCAAACGGTATTTTTAAAATAACATTTGATCGATAAAGTGCGCCGATAACATTAATGTATTTGTTATTGACAATCCTACGATCGACGTAAGAAAGCATTCCTAGAGAAGGACAGAATGAAATACGGAATCGCGTGGTACAGCGTTGACAGGCAGTGGAGTAAGTAGGCACTGGACAACGTTCAAGATAACGACCGGAGACAGTATTTAAGGTTTTACTGTAGAAACGCTTTGTGGTGTGGAGAACGCTGCTCGAATCGTTGAACGTTTCAAAGGGTAACGATCAATGGGTTTTGCTCTCGGAAAGCGGAATATAGAAGTGTTCGAAAAGATTCGAGATAACAAAATCTATGGTTCGAACGAATTCAAAAGTCTAGCGGTTCCCTGCGAAGAATCCGAAAGCGCGGTTGTTCACAGATGATTACACTGTTCCGCCGACGAGTTTCTAGCACGGAAGGAAAATCCGCGAAAGTCGTGGCGCGTTACCATTTAAAAACGCTCAACGGAGTTAAATCTTTCTCTCTTTCTCCGCGTGCGGACTTTCGTGGCTGATCTCCGGCGAGAATGTTCGCGGTTCCCTGCGAAAGTCGGCTCGCAATTCCGTAATCAACGTTCCAGCTCTTTAGAAAAAAAATGACGACTTCCTACGCGACGTGGTCGCCGTTCGGTGCTTACACCGAGATAGAACTCAGGATGGCTGACGAAGCAGAAAGAGACGGCTGACCGGATGGAGAAAGGAGCGAGTTGCGGGACGATCATGGCTGAATGAGTTCCTAGCGTACTATGCTGTCGATAAAAGTCGGTGCCGGGACGCGTGCGTAAGTCTTCACCAGTACGATCAATCCTTTCGTTCCATTACGTTTCATCTTGCACCTATCTACGCTACTCTGCAAAAGAGTGCAGCACCCAGTATAATTACAAGATATAACGACAAACAATTTTAGAGTATGCTGTCAATAGAAGTTAATAGCGGGATGCGTGGACGACGAATTCAGTTCCTTGATGCGCGTCTTAAGTGTATAGCAGTACGTGTGTAGTGCGATGAATCGTTTCGTTCCATTTCGTTTGATCATTGCAGCTACGCACCTACCAACCTACCTAACTCTGATCGAGCAGTCGCGTTCGATCGCAAGGAGAGTCAGCCCAGTCGTCGAATCGTGTCGAGTCGAGTCGAGTCTCGGGCAACGTTGGGCCAAGCGAGACGAAAGGAAAAAGAGAGAAAGAGAGAAGAAGAGGAGAAGGAGGAGAGAGAGGCTGCGGATAGAAAAACGGAACGAGAGGAAGGGATGGGCTGTCTCGTTCTGCCGCGTTACACGCTTCTATATTTATCCCACTCATTAATTCTATCCTCGTCGTGCACCGTTCATTCATTCGATCCTCCGTCTCCCCTCTATCTCGTACCTGCCGCGTTCACCGTCGTCGTCGTCGTCGTTCGTCGTCGTCGTCGTCGATAGCGTCTCTCTCTCCCTCCACCGCGTACGTACGTTCATTCAGTTCCTCTCTTTCTACCCAGCCAGCTACTTTTCACTCGTCTCATTCTCTCGCTATCTGTTTCGCACGGTAGAGGGAGACGTTACGCGTACTCACTCTCTCTCTCTCTCTCCCTCTCTAGTTGGCTGAGAACACCTCGCCAACCCGCGCACCGCGATTCGCCACTTTTCCTACGACGTCCTTCTCCAACCTTCCTCCAACTATCTCCCTCTGTTTCCTTCTCGTTCTGGTTCGTTCACTTAGTCGCGCAACTAGCCACGTCGCTCCCACTCGCTTATGCCCCCCAAACCCTCCCACCCCAAACCACCGACGTACATACGCCAGGAGCGTAGCGATCGCGGGTACCACGATCTTTTAATTCCTGCCATTATCGATATCTGTGCTTGCCACGAAGAAACGCTGCATCTGACAACTCTAACAATCCGACGTTCTGCAAAAAATTACAGTTTATGCTTTCATCGAGATTTATAGTACAGGATCTGCGTGTCCTGACCAGAAGAAACGTCGTGAAAATAAAGTTGAAAGGCTCAAGAAAATAATGCAATTTAATCGATATATCGTACGTCCAAGTTTCACGAGATCAATACTTTAAACGGCAACGTATCTCGAAAGTGAAAGTGTATGCGGCATTCTTGTCGACAAGCACAGATATATGTATGTATATACCATTGGTAGAGAAATTAAAGGGTTGACTCGTTTCTAGGACAGCGAGGGTACAAGATGCGCCTTCTCTTTCCTCGACAATGAAAAGTTTGGGCTTTTCAGTGGACAAAAGCGCTGGATAGAGGATCGATCTAACCCGCGAATTACGGCCAAATAGTTTTACGTTTATTCGGTGTCCGAAGTACATGAACATTGCTATTCACAGTGGTGTGCTTCCTTTCAAGAAATATCAATAGTTGAAACATCTTTGCTGTCACATATTTTTAAATATTTACTGGGATTTGCATTATTCGGAAGCATAAAACTGCGCATGCAGCTATTTCGCAATCCTAGAAACCCCATCGTTGTTTGCACGTTTCGACTACCGAAGAACTCCATCTTGACATTTTTCAGAAACTAGAAGGCACATATCCCGGACCCTTGCAATTCTGGAAACGTGTCTACCGCCTTAACCCTTCCGACCTGACGGACGTATGTCATCTGCGCACTGTTATCGCGCATTCATTTCGTATTTATAAATCGTACAATTATACGATAGAACCATAAAAAGACGAGAATTCATCGGTACGTGGACCGTACGTCCTTCGTGTCAGAAGGGTGAACAATGCACTTCCGGGTCACGTTCCTCGCACACTTTACGATTTCTTCTCTCCGATTACGACAAATCCGACGACAACATATTTCCCGTAGATTTGCGACGAACGCGTGTCTAGCTCGTTCGAGAGAATTTCCGGTCTAGAAATGATCGTCGAATAATCTGTGCCAGAAATTGGAGCAAACGTTCTCGTACAGTTGCATTTACCTCGCTGTAAGTTTGCCTCGCATTCGAGCCGTTAGTTGCGTTGCAATGTTGCGTCGATGCGAAAGGGTTCGGTGAACGGGGTTCCGCGAGCCGGGGGATACGCTACTGAAGCGTAGAAAGACAACCGCGCAGGAACGTTAAGCGAAGCGGGCGAGCGAGCGAGCGAACGAGAACAGCCAAGTAAACTTTGACGAGGGCTTGGCTCGCCTCCGAGCAAACATCTGTGCGCTAAGAAATTTCTATATAAAATAAATTCCGATCTGCGGCTAAGATGTCGAGTCGCCCATGCCCTTTCGGACCGACATCGCGGATCGTTTTCGATGCAACGCGCGGACGACCGTCGATCGTGGCCATTGTATTTATCCCTGATCGGATAATTTATTGTGCAGAAAAGTCTCGGCGAATACGTCTCGTATTTTCGTTGGAACGGAGATAACGCGACGTCGTCGTCGTCGTCGTCGTTGTCGTTCGACGTGTCTCGAGTCGACGCTGAATTCTCGGAGAGTAGTTAGGCCTTGTTCGGACGCGGCGGAATCCACGCGGCGGACAGGTGTGAACTAATATGAAGACGGTAATGTAAATAAGCTACGCGCAGTTTACGCCACCTCTGAACGGGCTGTTGTTGTACGTACCAATTGCGTTTAGCAGAAAATTGCCGAGGTAAGAGCTTGTTCGGACGCGACGGAATCTGTGTGGACAGGTGTGAACAAATACGAAGACTCTTATTATACGATCTAAATGAGTTTTGCAGAAAATTGCCGAGTTAAATGAACGAAGCGGCGACGTGATGTTTTCCGTGATAACGTAGCTATTTGTTTAAATATTTAAATTTGTTGGTGCCGATCGATCGTCGGCAACCAGCTGATCGTCTGCTGATATTCGTCTGATAAATAACAATGATTAAGAAATGTCAGAATGTAAGGAACCGATAAAGAATAAAGAACCGTTTAAATAAAGCTCCTATAATAAGAAGCCGATTCCCTCCGTGAAAAGGTAAATGATACATATCGAGTTCGAAGCGTGGTTCTAGCTACAATGGATTCCGCGAGTTCTAGCGCGTTAATGGGTTCAGGAACGGAACGGAACGGAACGGAACGGAGCGGATGACACGGTCGCGAGAACGAATGGCGCGTCGAGTCAGCGAACGTCAAAGCGGCCAGTTTATTTCGAGCGTTTCCGATTCCTCGAGCCGAGGAGCCAGGAGACGGCGGTGTGTCGGAGCTATAGCGCGGCGTGCACATCCGCCGAAGCCCAATTACACAATGATTTCGCGATCAAGAAACCGGGCCCGTACCTCGAACCGACTTTGAACGGGCCCGCCGAACTTACTCCAGCTCGACTCCGATCCGCTTCGTTTCCGCTCGGCGCTGTAGCGCGTCGCGGCGTGGCGCAGCGCGGCGTCGCGTCGTTCCGCGTCGAACCGGAGCGAAACGGTAAAAGTTGACGACGACGCGAGAGAGTTGACAGCGATCCAAAATATTTTTCTTTCAGCGTGCCGTGTCTGTCACGAAGCCCGTCCACGCGAGCCCGGTAAAATTAGAGACCGCGCTCCGTCAAGTTATTTTAATGAGAATTCTGGTTCCCGCTGTGTCAAGATCGCGCGATTCTAAGCCGGTGCGCATCTGCTCTATAGTCGTCCGGTGCCGCACAAAGCTGCTCTCCCCCCTCCCCCTTCACCGAACGGGAACACCTATTTCGCGACAAAGTCAAGGCTTTCACGGCTCTATCGATGGTAAACACCGCGCCGGTTACGAGCCTATACAGTTCCGGTCAATGGATTTCCTTCGGGAGAACGGATTTCCGGAATTCTCCAACGATTATCTCACCCTTTCTCAAAGCAGAAAATCTGCCAGGAATGCGTCAAACAAGGGGTGATCGCTCCAACTCCTCAACTCATAACCGTGCCACCACTTTCCTAGTAGCACTTATGGTTCGTGGTATTCTCTAGAAATCCCCAACATATCATCTCCATCGCATGTTCAACGTTAGGCCTATAATTATCGTTAGACTGTGGGTGTTAAGGCAATTTTGAATTTTTCCAGGAAAACTTGGAGAAAGTGGGAACAAATAAAACGTTATTTTCAATGGTATTAGCCTTTGAAAATGATTATTCGACGCAGAATCTGCGATGAATGAAGCGACCGGCATGGAAGTCGAAGCGTCAAAGAACCATCGAAAACTGGACAGCCGATTGTTTTCAAGTTGTACGGGGCGATTGCGATTGCGATTGCGAACGTTCGCTGACAATGGCGACCGGGCAAACACGCGCGCAGAGGCGTGTCGATGCGAGCGAGCGCCGGGCATTGTTGAGATCGTTCCCCGTTTCCGCGAACCGAGGATCGCTTTCTCTCAGGTTTTCAAAGGTTTTCACGACGCGGCGAGCATTCCTTCGGGCGAAGTCCCGCGGGTTTCGCAACGAACCGATCGAGACTGGATAAGAACAGAGGGAGGAGGCGAGGAGGCGCCTCCGTGATCGTAATTCGTGAGGGGGAGTCGCGACGCGTTTCCAGGTAATATTCTACCGCGAACGACAGACCCTCGCCGTGGAAACGCGGTTCCCCCCTCTCCAGTTCTTCCTTGGTGAGAACAGCCCTTCGAAACGCTTTCTTTTCTCTCTCTCTCTGTCTCGCCTAGTCGTTCTCAAAACAAACTGCTCGCCGCGCGCCGTTCCGAAAGGTGCGAGAACCGTTTCCAGCATTCGGCTCAACCCCGTTCACAGTATTGTCTTCGAGCTGGAAACAGTGCGCGCTACCGTTTCTTTTTTTCTTTCGCGATTCTTTCCTCAACCTTTCGCGCGTTTCCACAGAGAAATAATGTAAATGTGCCGGAAATTGCCGAACTCTCTCCGCAGCTTAAGGGGATAGACGCGGACACCAATTCCTCCATGATTCCTCGCAATTTCTTTACGTTGAAAATTTGCCTAATTCGCCAGCATTTCGCTTTCAAATAATACCAATTGCGTCTCGATTCATCTTTTATAGCTAGCGCTTTTCGCTACAGAAAAACCCCATCGCGTGCATTGCTATCGAGAAATGAGAACGGCCGTACCATTACTCTTGCAATCCTGGAAACGAGTCTATCCTCTTAATCTTCGCGGTCGAACTTCTCCTCGATGAACACCGATCGGAAACAAGAAGAACGATTCATTCGATCGGCAGTGCAATTCTGTGCGTATCCTGTAGACGGCCGTAGGAACGAAAACGGAGCCACGACGCCAGCAGAGATACAATAAGGAAATGAAGAAGCATAGTTGCGTAGCTGTTTTCCAGGATGTTGCGTCTTTTTGTCGAGTTCGCGACAGGGAACGACGAGCGCACGCCCCACGCGGCGAAAACGTTACGACAGATGTGCTATTCCTCGGGCTTCAACTCGCTCGAAGCAGCGCTCGAACCAAACTGGTTCGCGAGACTCTTGTTTTGACTTGGCACGGTCCAAGAGATTCGATCGTTTCATGGCGACACGTATTAAATAAGATGATTTTCAAGTAATGAAAAAACGCGTGTCGAAAGACACTTGAACCTCATCCGTCCAAGTGTTGGTTTGGTTCATCGACCGGGAACAACCGGTACAAATATGTTTAGATTCCCCTCCCCCCCCCCCCCAAAAAACACACCACTGCCACCATTTGCTTCGATCAAAAGCATCGATTTCTGTTTGTTCACGGCAGAGGCAGATAACAAACGTCGATGAGCGTGAAATAAAATATGGCAGAACCGCTTGCGATTTATTGGCCGGATGATCATCTCGGACGTGTTCGGCTGCAGAAGCTGCGAACGCATCGAAATCGATTGCCAAAGGAAACAGCCCAAAAATACGGAGGCTGAACGCTGTCCGATCCTAGCCGAGGCGAATCGAGCCCCGCCGACGGAAGGCCGGACACGCGCGACGTTTCCGGTTTTCCATGAAACGACGTTCTCTCTCTCTTTCTCTCTTTCCCTCTTTCTTAAACGGAAGTCAAGACTCTCGTTTCGACCGATTCGCGGAAAAGCGTTTCGGGCGCTGTTTCTCGGGAGGCAGGAAACGGGTACACGTTCCTGTTGATTCCAGAAACGGATGACCGCCACGAGTACTCGCCATGGGAAACGATCGATCGACGTATCGTGCAATAGTATGTACATCCGTTTGAAACGTATCCGAGCACGAGCTTGCTTGCAACTGCACCTGCCTTACAATATCGCGTGTCTGACTTATGATCAAGATTCTAAACAGATTCTCTCCAATAAAAATCTATTCGATCAAGTTCCCTTAAACCGAAATCAAATTCTATTGTGGTTTTGTTAACACTTGTACGCTCAACAAGAATAGCTTGCACGTTGAATCAACGCATTATGTTTCATTGATAACGTCACATTTTAAGAAAAAAAGTTAGAAAAACAAATTGAGAAATAGAATGCAATTGAGTCGACGTGAAGCATTACCGATGAAAACTTCAAACGTCGATATGTATCTCGAAAATGAAAGTACACGCGTCGTTCTTCCCGATAATCACAGAATTGTCGAAGAAATAAACGGGCGCTCCGCGGTAACGACAATATTGTGATCCGTTCGGAGTTGTGGACGCGTTGCCATTATCGTTTTTTTGGCGTCGACAAGAGGTAGTTCGCTACCGTCGGGTCTCGACAGACCCCGGGGCGCGGCGGACGACTGCCGCGCCGGTGTCTAGTTTCTTCGGAATCCCTGAATGATCCTGGACATCGATCCCCATGAATGAGACAATCGAGTTTTAGGAACGTCGGCGGTCGTCTCGACGGATTTCCTGGTGGGACGAAAGAGACACCACCGGAGAGATGAAGGCTATTAGGAGAGGACAGTTTACGATGACAGAGGAGACCGAGCGAACAGGCATCGAAAAAGAAATTTCGGAGAACCCACCGCCGTCGCGCCGGAACGAGTCATTTTCTGACAAAGGGACCCTTGGCTGGCTAGGAAAGAGAAGACAATGGCAGCCCTGCGAGCCCTGATCCTTCACCCCTCCTCTACCCCTCAGGTTTCGCAGCCACCTTGCGTTACCTGTTTCCCTTTTGGTCGTCGCGTACCTGCAACACCAGCTCTGCTCGCGCGCCTCTTACCCTCATCCGGCATCGGTTTCAAATTTAAAGCGCAATAAAATGATTTGGGAAGGGCATCGGTATCGTTTTAAAAGAAAAGAAGCGCGACCCGGCTGGCTCTCTCCTTCGTGATTTACGACGGTGATTAACCGTACAGGTACCTCTCTCTTACACACCTTGTCTCTCTTGCTCTCTCTCTCTCTCTTTCTCTCCATCTTAGTATTTTCCTGCCTCTGTCTCAGAATCGCCTACGGAGGACAATCAATCACTTATTTGCTAAGCAGACCCTCTCAGCGGAACTCTCCCATTATGGTTTTTTCCATTTCCTTTTAATCGCGATTTGCCTACGGTTTTCGCGTGTCCGGTGCTCGGAAACTGCCTACCTGCGCGTTTCATAGTTACGCTGATATCCATCTCTGGTTTTAACATTTTTCTTGTTCGAAAAATACACCGTACATTTTAGATACGTATTTCATGTGTATTGAAAATACGGATCGTACATTGAAATATATAAGAGTTAACGTGATAGTACATTATAGCATCCGACCATATTTAATAGAAAAGCGGAAAAAATCAAATAAGTATTTCGCTGTTTCATTAAATAATTCTGAGAATATATAAATGCAATAATTTAAATGCAATAAATCAATCATTGTACAATACAATTTCTATATGTATAAAGATATTATTTGTCATCATATCTTACACACGAACACGAACACGTGTATCCTCAATACAGGTCTGAAACTATAATCTGTACATAGTAGATTTGCCCTAATTCATGCTCGAGCGTCGAGTAGAATTTGTTCTGGTGGATCGAGGGAAGATCGATGCGATCGTCGACGACTCGTAGCAACGTCGCAGTTTTTTCGTTCGCTTGTACCCGGAGCTGGGAGACAGGGCGAGAGAGGAAACGCGTAGCGCACGAGAAGTGGAATGTGGACACCATATGGCCGGAATCTTAGTCCAACCACCCACTCGTGGCTCGTCCGAAGTATCGCGAACTCGCGCACAGTCGAGTATTCGCCTCGAAAAGTTGGTCAAAATACGATTTCTCGAATCTTGCGTAGGACGAGACATTTTGTTTGTCCGAGCTATTCGAATATAAAAACAACAGTGTTTGTCATTTTTATTTACACGGACCTACCGGTGATTTTAATCCATAATTTTTTCAAAGAATCCTTCAACAACTCGTCCTGGATAACAAAATCCAACAATTTTCTACGGGATTATTCTGTAAAAGAAGATTTCTGAGCTTCCATTTGTTGGAGCACAATTATTGAGAAGCCTACCGGTAGATAAAGTGCTGAAACAATGCTGAAACAGTTTCGATCAAGTTTGTTCTCGCGGTTGTCGTCGCGAGTCGCTCGCCGCTGCGCATTTACGCTTTTACGCTCGCGCCGAGGAAAGTTCGTTAGCGATTTCAGTCGTAATTACACGGCTCGCGGAATGGAAATTTATAGCCGGTGTTACCACATTCGCGTCACATGAAATCATTCGCCGCGCCGGTTAGGAATTCCGATTGTGCGTGCGTGCGTGCGAGCGATCGAACGAACGAGCAAATCCGCGTGCGCGCGATTGCCTGAAAATACATCTATTTCGAATTTAGTATCCATGGTCAAGACACCATCGACGTACAACGTTCGAATAGAGGGAACTCTGGGATCGCCGAATCCTAAGAACAGGAGTGGACAATCCCGAAGAGAAGAAAAGGAAGATGATCCTGGGACGGAGTTGTTCAACGAAGAAGAAGAAGAAGAAGAAGAAGAAGAAGAAGAGAAGAGATGGCGGAAGAAGGGTGTTATAACTGAAAAGGCGCACGCTTGTTAATAACGAGGGAGAGAAGGGAACAAGCCGTTCCGGAGCTCCTCCGAAAAATACGAGGCGACGCGTTGAATATTTTGCGCAGAAAACGGCTGGCTGATTATCCGAACGTGGGCCCAGAGAAATCCGGATATCAAATGCGCGGTCACGTACGCGAGTTTACGTGTTCCCGCTCGCGCGTATGTATAAATACAAGCCCACGCACCGCTCGACCCACACTCCGCCATAGCTTTTTCGCGTCCGCACCCGCACCAGCACTCGTGTGTCGTCGACTGCCGCGACCCGACCCGAATTAACCTCAACCTTTCGAAACCTTTCGAAACCTATCGGGTAACCACGAAACTTTTTTCCGCCGCGCCGCGCGCCGTCTCGAAATTTTCTCATCCTGAACCCGTATACATACCCATAACCATAATTAATCAAGTGGTTTAAGCTACATAGTTTGTCTTTTCATCGTTATTTCCATATAATGTTGAAATAACAGCGTACACTTTTCACGATATCGTAAAAATTACCTTCAATTCATTCAGTTTCAAATAATGTAACGCGAAGTAACCGATCAGCTTGTTCCTCAAGAATTTTCACTTGGAACATTTTCATAATTATGGGCAAGTATAATGAGATTGAAAGTTGAATTTAGATTTAAATATAATGGAAGTTCAAAAAAATTCAGCTGAGTAATATTTAAATTTAGCTGAGTTCATATTTAAATATAATGATTGAAAATTAAATTCGGTTGCCGAGAGTCGAGAATTTCCATTTAAATATAATTACAAGTTAAAATAATATGAACGAAAGACTCTAAATAGTAGTCTGTCTTACATTTGTCGAGGAAGTGAGGAAGTTTGAAATTGATAATCGACCAAGACGATGCGAACTCGAATAGGAAAATCGTGTGTATCGGTCGTAGTTGGAGCAGCTAACGAGTGGTTGGTGTCGAGGTGGGGAGAAAATAGGTAACGTTCGACATCGATCTTGCTGGCGTTGCATTCTGAATGAAACCACGTTCGCATGTACGGCCTCATGACGGCGTATGGACGCATGGACGAGCGGACGTACGGGCAGATGGACGGTCGAGAGGGTCAACGTTCCCTTCCCTTCAAGGACGGCCAGGGAAAAGTCGAAGAACAGCCGAGGAGGCGTAGGAGCGGTTCGAGCTGCGAATCCGAACGGAGACACGTCGCGTTTCTCTTCTCTCTCTCTCTCTCTCTCTCTCTCTCTCTCTGTCTCTCTCTCTCTCTCGCTCTTTCTCTCTCTCTCTTTCTATCTTCTCTCTCGTTCTATCGTATCTTGTCTCGCGTCCCACGGAGAAAGAGGATCCGAGAGTTATTTCGGGACCACGAATTTTCACGGGAGTAATAATAGTAGACGAGGCGGAATAGATAGCTCTAGGTATTCCGTGCGTTTCAGTTTCGAGCGCGCCAAACCTTCGGAGCGGAGTCGAGCGGAGCGACGCACAGTGTTCGACCGAAATCGTGGCCAAAACTAACGAATTTTTTCTCGTAGTTTAAAAATCATTGTGCCAGTACTTTATCTATGTAAATGCCAGAACACGTTTATTTTGTTAAAACCAATATCGTATACGTGTTGCCAACAAAATCGCCAACTTTCTCGTGGTTTGTCGAGTTTCATTTGAAATATACCCGTCCAAGATTAACACCCTTGCCATACTTAATCGACGCGGTACCTTTTTACAGACAGCGTATATTTGTTAATCGAACGCGACCGACGGAAAGTTCGATTATTCGAAACGCGGTGAAACTCTGCCGCGCGCGGTAACATTCCGTACGAACGGTTCTCGATTACGAAACGATCGACGGCGGTCTTGTTGGTGTTTACGGAACTTTAAAACGGAAAGCAATACTCATCGATCTTATTTGCAGTTGTCTACGCAGCGATATACGACCGGCGTAATCGCTCGGTTGAAGAGTCGGTTTCCGGTGCCGCGATGATAACCAAATTCTCGGCTTCCCTTGACGCGCGATTAGAACTTATCGTGCAATCTTTTCCACCGGCGTTCGCCGATCCGTTCTCGAGTTGTTTTCGCGTTATTGCTACGAAAACATTGCGTCTCATTCACCTTCAAATCTACAACTATTCTAACGTTAATCCCTGCAATATGTATCGCATCTTAAGACTCGCGTTCGAGATTCCGAACAGAGTCAAAGAAATATGTATGTTATCAATCTCCTTTAAACAGAGAAGAAATTCTATTTTAGTTTTGTGAATGTATCGGAGAACATGTAGCCACGCGATAGATATAAATGTTCTCCCTATTTAGAAAATTACTAAGTACAAGGAAAGTTCTAATCACTGAAACCGTAAAATTAATCGTAGGGCAAAGGGTTAAATTACGATCCATCGAGCACGTGTGTGTTCGCCATCGAACCACGTGTACCCCGACGACGCACCGGTGTGGAAAAGGAAAAGATGAGAAAGAAATCAAGAGAGAGAGAGAGTATCGTTCTTTGCTCGACAGAGGTCGCGCACCTCGATTCCATCGCTGCGTCCGGTCCCTTTATCGGAACGATTCGAAAAACTGTAGGCGAGATAAGCGGCAACAGTGAAACCTAGGCCGACCATGTGGGTCAGAGAGTGACCAAGTCCGCTCGGGCACTCGCCATTAAATGATTGCACGAAAACAATGTAATTATAAAGTGAACAAACTATAGTTGTACGTACTGTTGAATGATTTTGGAAAGGTTCGGCTGGAAGAAATGACGCAGATCGGTTCGGAGCAGCAAGATCGGAAAAAGAAGCATTACAAGTTGCTTGTTCTCCGAGAGAGAGAGAGAGAGAGAGAGAGAGAGAGAGAGAGAGCGGAGGAGGAGGAGGAGATGGAGGAGGGGAACGAAGAGCGATCGGGCAGACCGGATATGACGCGGCGACAGCACATAACGATGATCGTAGATTGCGTTCGGTGCTCGTGCAAAAGGCAGCAGCCGAGCAGGAGCGAGTTGATGAAACGGCGACGAACTGGGGAGGGTAACAGAGCATGGAGGATATAGACTTGAGAGAGACAAGCGGACCACGATCTCCTCGAGAGAGGGGAGTTGTGTGTGTGTGTGTGTGTGTATGTGAGAGAGAGAGAGAGAGAGAGAGAGAGAGAGAGAGAGAAGACCGACGAGACACGGGAAAGTGTGAGAGGAGATCAAAGACGGACGGAATGAGAGATAACGGGGTTGGCAAACACAAAGATAGCGTAGCGGCGGTGTTCTTGTGTTACGAACAGAGAGAAAGAGGGAGAATCAAAGAGTGAGAGTGTGTCCGAGAGAGAAAGACTGTGGTACGTGACCCAAGTGTTTCGAACCGATTCGATTCTTCTGCTTCGAGAGCGCTTCGCTCGACTCTGAAAATCTACTGCCTAGGATAGACCGTCGCCGGATACACGTGCACCAACCATCAAAGACTTGGCGAACCGCGGAGACATCTTTACAAAAGTACTCGTCATCCGATTTTCCGTGGATGCAAACCTAAAGCACGATTCATCGGAGGGAGACGGGGGAGACGAACAGTCGACCGATTCTCGAGTGATCCGCCGATTTAACTAAAGGTTCGTGTCCATCTGAGAGTAAAACTGTCGCGGGTTGTTCTCGAGAGTCAAATAAATGAGTGTGGGTGGTACTGAAAATTTGTCAAGTACATACTCTGAAATAGGGTTGTCACTTACCTTTGAAAGTCGAAGATTCTGAAGCTTCGATTTGAAAAATCTTTCAAGGTGCGATCAGAATCGCAGTTTCCAAGTTCTTCAAAGGGTCGACGCTTTGTTGAGATTGAGAGTATTCTCGAGAGAGCAACTGTCGACGGAAACACACAGATGAAAACGTACGTTCACTCCGGAACAATCGAGTACATTGAGAGGCTCCTTTCGAGCCTATCGGGATAAGCACGTACGACTCGCAAATAAATGAAAACGCTTTGGATTCGAACTGGCTTTTGCGTTTTACGAATGAGGGACAGGAGAGAACGATCGATCGATCGGTCTCGACGACTTCCGTCGATCGGAACGAGAATCGGGGTCGTTTTGTCTGTGTCCCGATAGCGCTGCGTCGCGCTTCGCCTCGTTTCAGGAATTCAGCGTCCGACGACGTTGTTCGAGACGAACGAAATCGACTCGGAGCACTCGAGTCACGTCGCTTATTAGAGATTCGATTACGACCGCGGCTCGGGAACATCAGTGGGATAGGTCGACGAGTCTGGTCGACGAACGCGATCGTTAGCATGTTACGAATGTATCGGTTACCCAACCCGAACATAACCACCGTCGCCGATCCACCAGTTTACTCTCTCGCGGCGACCGATAGGGGAAAGAGGCTGGAAGGACGAACGAAAAACCGGAAACCGATCGCGTTTCGAAAGAGAACGTACACCAATTTCGGAATGCAACAAGCTTCCGACCTCTTAGCTGCACGCAACCACTAGCAGTTTACTGGGAAAGAATAGTATTGGGCTGGAACAAAAGTTCCAAGAGCTTTCAAATCTTAATTCAATGATTAAATTAAAAGATTTATTCACAGATCAACTTGTGAATAAATATCTCAATTTCATTTTGCAATTTTCATTTCTAACCCAATACAAGATTAACCTTCTCTCTGTGTATGGGGTGCAAATGCAATAACAAAGTTCTAAGTACTATATACTTATCTTTGAAAAATCAATAAAATGTCACACATACCTAAGCAGACTTTGTCCTCTCATATCTCAAATAAATACATGATAATTCATTGGAGAAAGGAGGAAATTTTGAGTTGGTCTAGGTAAAGAGCAGCCCACAGAGAAACGGTTAATTCTTTAGCGTGTTATACGGAACTGGAAATTAGTAGGAATCGGGGTAGAAATGAAATGGTAATAAAAATTAAAGGATGGTGTATCGTATAGATTCTAAGTATCCTCAAGGCTCTCGTTTTTCGTGAAAAATAAGCTCTCGGAAGTGAATGAGAGAATAGTGCCAGAGAGGGGCGGACGAGATCTGCGACAGTCGGTGACCAATGAAATTCCGTTGAATCGCGAGGATCGTGGATGAGAAGGATGTGCGAGCGATGCGCAATCGGAATGCCAGGGCGATGAGCGAAACACTGCACCGCGCGCGCTTCGGTGCGCTACGTCGCGCGTCGCGGTGTGCGACGGCCACTCCTTTCGCGACTCTGTTTCATACTCCTTCGATTCATTATTCCGGGCACATGTCGCTCAAGGACACGGGGTGTTCGCGCGAAGACGATCCGCGTGCATTCGCAGCGCGTTACCACACATGGGTGAGACGAAGCGGGCCGAGGCGAGGAGAGAGAAGAGGGAGAACGAGGCGAGGCGAGGCGAGACAACGCGAGGCCTCACATAAGAAACGGACAGGCAAGCAGCCGCTCGAAAACGCGCCTTCGGTCCTCCGACGATCTGGGTTCAAAAATTGTAGAACATGACCAAACGCGGAGCGAAATTTCACAAACGTGCGAGAGACCTGGCCGGCGCGCAACCACGGTCTTCTGACACGCGGCACGTGTTGGCTGAGAACTCGAAATTTCAGTTCGAAAAAAGAAGAGAAAGAAGAACGGGGATCACGTAATTCCTCCTCGTCAAAGAGTGCCAAGCGTCGTTTCGATTCGTGAATGAAATTCGAACGCTATCGAGTTGCCGTCGTTTTTTCATGGAAACCGGAAAATCAGGGATTATGTAAAAGAATCGGTTGGTTCGCTCGTAGAAAGCGATACGTCACGATTTCTATTCCCTCTTCTCTGTTTCTCCGGCTCTCTCTCTCTCTCTCTCTCTCTCTCGCGGAGAGAGTAATCTTCCTCGGGAATGCTCTCGATTATATTTATTCGATAACGCGATATCGTGCACTTTTTTCCTCGGGACGGTCTGTTTGAAAAACAGGAGCGAACCCGCGTGTTGCGCTCGTCGATACGCTTCGTGTGCGCGATAAACACGCTGTTATTATCGTTCGAGGAGTTACGCCTACCTAGGAACTTCGAAATCGTTTGTTTCTCGCTGCGATTCCGCGAGATCCGAAGAAATATCGTTGTCAAGATGCTGCCGACAGAAGCTTACCAATCGATGATTACACTCCCGCTCGTAAATCTCGGGACAGTGATCGTATTTGTATTGAACTTCATAAAAATCAAATAATCGTTCGAGGATGCGAACACATTTAGTCCTTGTTTAAATGTTTACGTGTCAAGGAACGGATGCTGCACTCGTGTATCAAAGATCTTACCAAGAATTAAGAAATATTCATATTTTCTTTTCATCGAAGAATCAAGGATCAATATTTTCATACTTTCTCTTGATATTCCGTAAATGTGTTTTCGAAGTGGGGCAAAAGTTTCGTACCTGTCTATCCAGTACAACCCATGATTTTCCTATGGGGTTGAAATCTGGTGATCGGGGTGGTGGTCATTTCATAATTTTTAATAAATTATTACATTGATCCAAATGGCTTTTACATATTTTTACCAAGGTTCATAATCTATGTATATATAATAGCAGAGTTTTACTTAAAATCTGAGGTGTCTGAAGATTTATAAGAGGGAGTGCAGCTCTATCGCAGCGAGATAATCGGGAATGCTGGAATCGGAGCAATTACGCGGTTTAATTTCTTTTTTGGAAGTAAGTTCGATCGCCGCGGTATATCGACGGATCTCGTATCGACGACGTTTATCGGCGGCCGTATCGTTATCGAATTGAAAAGCAAAACAGACAGCCGCGGCGCGGCGTTGTCGGACCTTCTCCACCGACGACGCGACGACGCGGAATTCCAATCGGGGGTACAATCGGGTAGAATCGAGTAACATCGTGGCTTGTGGCAAGACGCGACGGTAATTCTAGGCAGAACGAGCGTTTCCAATCGGATCTTCTCGAGAAATGAACGGATAGAACGAACCCCCCAATCTCGATCGCGCCTCCAGTCGCCGGACACCCTATACGTCGCGCGTCGTCGAGATATAATGAATATCGCATTGTCGCGTATCTCGGACGCGGCTCGAATTATTCAGCTCTCCGAGGATAAATCGGAAAACCACGTTTCTCGTCGCCTTTTACGTCATCGGCTTCGCTCCCGTCCCTTTGCAGGAAATGACGCGCGCAAACAGAATAACATAACAGTGCGAACGCTCAACGCCGAACGCTTGGCGATACTATTGCGTCGGCAAGAAAATAATATCGGTATTTTAAGCTCAATTAAAACCCAATTTTTCTTCGTTTAAGCGTCGAACTTTAATCGAGAAAATATTTTCTTATTTATTCCTTTTGGCAGGAGATCATCGAACAACACAGGAAATATCTTATTCGTCAATTTCATGGCTTGGATAAAATAAAATTTAGCTATATTTCAACTTGATAAAATTTTTTTTCCAATATTACATTATCGTCCAGTTCTGAGCTGTGTGGAAAGTTTCTAGTCTCTAGCTCGTCGGGAAGTTAGCTTAAAATCAATTGCAAGATTTGCACCGAACAAACAGGCAAGAAAACGTGGTAAAATACCGAAATTACTATCTTGCCAAGCCAACACTTTTGGAGAAATCGTCGATCACGCTGCCAGAAGATCTCTGTCACGACGAAACACGTGCATTCGTATCTAAAGATCAATGACAACAAGGAACAAAGGAATAAACGATTTCTACGGATAACGATCATCTGGAAAAATCGTCGATCACGCAGCCATAGAAGATCTCTATCACGGCGAAACAGGAGAATTCGTATGTAAGGATGATCGTGAACGTGGAACAAACGATTTTTACGGATAACGATCCGTTTTCACGTATCGGCGAGAATCTCCAAGCGTAGGTCAATTCACAAGTTCAGATGAAGCGCAGTGACCTAAAAAGGCGGACATAAGAGAGAGTGAGAGAGAGAGAGAGAGAGAGAGAGAGAGAGAGACGAGCCGATACGAGCCTCCTCCTCCTCCTCCTCCTCCTCCGACGACGGCGACGACGACGATCAACGAGCGTCGATCGCTCTCGCGTGTTTGCGAAACCTCCGAGACGTGTACCAAGATCGTTTACGAATACAACGTCGGACGATAACGATACCGGTCTTCATTGATATAGCCGCACGAGGACTGGTTGAATGAGAAACTTATCGATCGGCGATCGATCGAGATGCAATCGGGTCGAACAGCTTTCGGTATCGCCGATTCCAAGGCTCCGTCAACCGTAGATAGTGAAATCGCTATCGCGATTGCTTCAACCATTGAGAAACTAAATGAAAAAAGTTCGAGTATCGAAACGACGCTGTCGGTTTTAATGGTTCACAACCTACTTCGCGTTCGACTTCCTGCTATGGTCTCTTTTTCTCTCTTTTCTTCTTGCGTTTTTCGAATTATTTTATTTCCTTGTGGAATTTGGCACTCGTTTGCTCGTCTGGCGAGACCATAACGATAATAAAGGTAAATCGATTCGCGATTTCTCTTAGAGAACTGGAGAGAGAGAAAGAGAGAGAGAGAGAGAGAGAGAGAGAGAGAGGATTGATCTTTCCCGATTAACAAGCTGCCGCGAGCTGCAAGTTTCCGAGCAACAGCGTCGTCTCGTTCGACTCGCCTACCTATGCGCCATGCGTGGAAATCATGGCTTCATTCATGCCAGACCGACCCTGACTTGCGTGCGTGTATCTGTGTCACGATACGCGAGCTCGAACGAGAGCTCGAGCGCGCACCATGATATCTCGTTTCGAGAACGACCGTGTACAAACGCTGTGCTGTGTCTTCTGCGAGCACTCCTTGCGCGGTCAGCTCGTTCGGAAGAGAATGTCGTCGTGTAAGAATAATGGAAAATCCTCGTATCACGCGGGACTCTCCTCACGCGGAGCAAAACCTGCGATTACTATCCAAATTAGATTGAATTTTATTCGACTTCAACTAATTCCGCGTGTTTCTTGCAACGCGGCACCAATTAATCGCGTTACTTCTTATTTATTATAGGACAGCCGTCCTCGAGTGATGCGCTTACCAACGAACAGCATTTGATTTTTATTTATATAGAAGATAGCGTCTTGTCTCGAGGCGAGTCCGCGTTGTTCGAGGCAAACGTTCGGAGTCTAATTCGATTCGCGAATGCGAATACGCGTTTCCGATTCGGATTACCTGGTTAGTATCATCGGCTCGATATCGGTGGCTATCTAATCGCGACTGTCCGATCGGATATCTAGGTGACGGGTTGGATCTCGATCCCGGTATTCTGAGTAAGCGATTCCGAGTGTTTCTCGAGATAATATCGCCTAAGGTCTCCCGATTCATCGATTCGGGATACGCGTCAGCGAGCACGCGCGCGCGTGCTCATCGAATTTCGTGGAAACCGACTACTCATCGAGGTCGCGAGTCACCGATTATTCTCGAACGGACCGTAAATCGGTCTGTCTCTTGATCCGTTCCTACGTTCTACGGTGTGTGCGACAAAACGGCGCGGCGAGAGACCGAGGGCGAAATAAACGAGAGAAGTAAGAGAGTACGGGGCAGACGCATGCGCGGGCAAAGTTTCCAGGTACGCGAAATCGCGATTGGCATTCATTCCCTATTGCCGTCGAGGCGGATCACGCGTTTGTGTTTGTGAGCATTCGATCGAATGCTATAGCGCGAGCGCATGCGCTCGTACGCTCGTATGCTCGTACTCCGCTCCAAGAGAGAGGAGAGACCAGCGATGGGACCGATTCGATCGCCGTATGCCGTATGGAAATTTTCGAGCGGCGACATACCGCCCTGTCGCCTGTCGCGCGCGCGTCTCGATCGAGGAAAATTCGTGGATCATTGTTACAACCGGATCAAATTTGTTAAAACGAACACGAGCTTTCTTTACAGCTTCGTAGAGCTTCGTTCAACATCAGCTCCGAAGGTGGATAATAGTTTATCGAAGGCCGATCGAAGATTAACCGGCGACAGATAAAAGGTAGCCTTAAGCCGAGATTAATGCATTGCAGCAACATCTGGCAGCGCTTCCTCGTTTCGAAAACAATCGAGACTAGGTCTGTTACGTTTCCGAAGCATCGACTCTTCGAAGATTCAAAGGAACGAAGAGAACTTGGAAGTGTACACAGTTTACAAGTCTCTGGTGGCGATCTTCGAAATTCTTTATTTTTTTAAATTCCCTAATAACTTACTACGGAACGGAGGTTTGAATTTCGAAGCCTGAAAATCTTGGAGCTTCGATGGCAAACTAACAGCCCTAAAATTCGAAACAAAGTTGCACCGATTTTCTTGGTGTTTCGTTAAATTCAGGAACGATGCAACATTATCGATGTTGCAGCGTGCAGCGCACTATGCAATCTTAACCTCGGCATTAGCGGCTGAGAAACGCAACGGGGATCGCGCGGCGATAGGGAAACGATGATGTTGTTATTCGCGCGAACAGAGAGCTAGTCGAGTCGAGTCGAGTCGAGTCGAGCCGAGCCGAGTCGAGTCGAGTCTAGTCGAATCTAGTCGAGTCTAGTCGAGTCTAGTCGAGTCGTCGCGAACGTTTCGACACGCTGCTCCCTCGGAATACCATTCACACCCAGGCGCATTCATAAGCAGTCGGAACAAGGCGAATACTTTCCGCGAAACTATGGACGGGGGGCCCGCCTACGAGGTCGCCGCGCCGTTCCCTTTGCCAGTTACGAGC
The DNA here is from genome assembly GCA_028455615.1 of Lasioglossum zephyrum. Classification (NCBI taxonomy): domain Eukaryota; kingdom Metazoa; phylum Arthropoda; class Insecta; order Hymenoptera; family Halictidae; genus Lasioglossum; species Lasioglossum zephyrum. Next base: position 1,761,327 of record CM052333.1, on the reverse strand, counting down.
TGCGTGCTATGCGCTGCGTGCTATGCGCTGCGCTCAGAGTCAGCGAGTTGTGTTATAGAGAGGAGGAGAACGGACGGACGGCCGGCCCCGAGAATCCAAGCTTCTAAAGAAACGACGTTGGATGGTTTCGCTCGTTCGCTCGTTCGCTCGATGTGTTGGCGTCGACCGTCGTCGTCTACGGGTTCGCGATTGGGTTTGCGTTGTCGAACGTCATCACCAGCGGAAAGGTGGCGGCCGTGTGTCCGGGGGCGACTTTCTCGCGCGCTACTTTCTACACCGGTAAATTTCATTCACTACTCCTCGGCCCGTGCCAGCTCGCCTCCTCTATGAAAGCGTAGTGTGACTCAATCCGCGCGACGAGTCACGCTCCGTGGATCCTTGATCGCGTTTCCCTCGAGACCCACACCCACGTCTTCATCCCGTCGACCGTCCCCTCGACGAAACCATCGATCAGCCCTGTACACTCCCGTATAACGAGACCAGAAACTTTTCTCAAAAAACTATGTTCTAGGTATATACTTCTTTCTTAACACGGTAACGACTTATCGGTGTGCGATTGTTGCATAATTTTTTTTTTAATATCTATGGTACATGGCTAAACACTTTTCAATCGAACCTTCAATAGCAACAGCAATTTTTATTCTCAACTGACAAGTCACTCACCCTCGATACCGTCATCCGATAGTTTTATTTAAGATTGAAAATCTTTCTCATACGTAGAGACGACCGACTAGTTTGCTAGAGAACCAAGTCGTTTGGATCAATTTTAAAAGAGTTCTGTGATGTTTAAGAGCGTCCATTCAACATCATCCCTCGACTGTGTATGAATAATGTATAAGATGACTGTGCACTTACTGCTACGGAGGATATAGATACAGAGTAATTTTAAACAATCTTTTTCCTAGCCATTCTATAGTATGTCTATGAAATTTTCTCATTGCGGAATTACGGAACGGTACGTTTTAGTGGCGCCTTCGAGTGCAATGGGTTAAACGAGGGGTTACGAAGGCGATCACCGGTGGAGTTCCAGGTCTTAACCGGCGTTTCCGAAACGAGCGTGGAACAGAGAAAACCAGCCTCCATCTCCGGTGTCCTGTGTCCCGTGCACCGTGCAACCCTCGCATCCGTGAAACCTTTTGTACGCGCTCGCCCTCGACCGGTCTGTACGCGTATTAGATTCCAAGTCGAGACAATAGGGAGAAACCGGAAGCAGCTACAAGGCGCATCGATTCACGAGAAACTGGAAGAACGGTAGTATAATAGGAAACGGTTGGCTCGTCGGAGGACTTCCTATTTACTCGAAATCCTTTCGCTCGAATACCAATAACACCGTTCAAATAATTTCCATTTCAAACTAAATTGCGCTTCGATGCTGCCCAAGAGAAAGCTTATACCTTAATTTCGTATTCGATGCATTTATTCTCATTCTTATTTCGTAATAAATGCATCAAATCCGCAGTCTAGTAATAACAGTAACAACGAACGACGTTGGAAGTAACGTTATATTCTTCGTGGAGCCTATGTTCCTCCAGTTTCACCACCGTTATATAGGGTTGGAAAGTTCGTAATTTCATCATTGAATTCTAATTTACAAACGCTACGAAGGTTTCTTTCAAATAACATTCGCATCTACTCGTGTTTTTCGCAATAAATGCAGAAAAATGCGGATTACGTGTACGTAAGAAGAAACGAGGATGGAACTAACGAAATAACGTTATTATTCGCGGAGCATTTGCCGTGGTAGCAGAGAGCAGCGACACACGTCCGACAAGGCTGTCTCGCGACAACCGTCCCAGTCAGCGTGTATACACAGCTGAACCCGGGCCTTTATGAATGGGATCGAGTTCGCGATGTTCAGACCGATCGCCGGCAGCATAAAGAGACGCTGTGTTCGCGTAAGTGGAGTGCCACTTGGCAGTAGCTTCGATAAGACCGCGAACACACGTCCAACGCATCCCGGTTGTATATCCGGAAGCGCGTTTCCCTCGAACAAATGGACTTCCAGTGTACCGATTCGGTAGCGATTCTCTAGTCGAGAGTACCGCGGTGAGTTTCGCGACCTGTGTCCATCTGTGTCTCCGCGAACAAGAACGAACGTACTCCGAATTCGAAATCACGTTACGAGAAAAGTGTCTAACTCTTCCCGTTGCACACTCGCCAAGCTCTAGGGAATTCACGAGGGGATTTTCACGCGTAGGACACGTTTGATACTCGGTAGATAAGTCAACTTGACTGAAAATTAATACACCGTTCGGATACCCCTAAAAACCGAACGGTTCGTTCCGGGTACCGGAAGTCGAAATCGGTTTGAGTCGGAAAGCCGAAAATTTCTATTGTTCGGAGCCCCGAATGTTAGCCCTCGTATACGCATAAATTTTTGGGTATTCCTGTATCAGTAATTTTTGGGTCCCGAACCTAGGTCCGGGTACTCGTCGACTAATTGGGTTGGAACGAAAATTCGTAGCGTTTTCATATTAAAATTCAACGATAAGATTTAAAGTTCAATTCACAGATTCCGTTCGATAACTGTTCTATTGCTTCTTGGCATATTTCTTTTTTAATAAACCTGTGAACGAATCTGTTAATTTCATGTTGGAATTTAGAGCGACGTATAGGTAAACGTGGAAGAATCAAAGGACACTCACCGTTTCGACTAGGGGGCCGTGGGGGCGCAGGATACTGGGGCGGCGTCAATGGGGGCGGCTGCGGCGACACTCGCGCAGACGAGGAGGTCGTTGAGCCTCGGAACGCCGGTCTAAGCGTCGTCGACGTGGTAGTCGTCGTAGCCGCCGTCGCTGTCAGCGAGAACGTGGTGGCGGCTGTAGTGTTGGCGTTTCTATCGGTGTTGGCGGTGGCGGTGGCTGTGGCGATGCGCTGCTGCTGGCCGCTGTACCTCGAGGCGATGCTGCTCGGGTTGTTGGACGGCCAGGGCGGGCGCCGCGGGGGCAGCACCGGGGGCGGCTCGTAGTCCAAGGTATCCACACTTTCGGCACTTCCGTTTCAACTGTACCCTGGCACCGCGAACTTCCTCTCTATCAGTTGTATCGTCTCGCGTTTCCCTATTCTCCGTTTCCTGATTTTATCCGTTCACTCGTGGTTCCAACGTTGGCGCGCGCGCACACAAAACTCATCCAACGCAACGCGTCCTACACGGTGTATTTCTCGTCTCGGTCGACGAGCAGACGACAAGCTTCTTTACTCACTGATACTTGACTGGAGAGAGGTTTAGCACGTTTCTCGAGAAAAATAAACAGATATTCGTTTATTTCTCTCTCTCTCTCTCTCTCTCTCTCTCTCTCTCTCTCTCTCTCCGCGTCTCCTTTTCGATTCCTCACTTGGTTCGCACTGGTCACCGATCACCGGTCTCACACAACACACGTAAACACAACGCTCGAGTTACATGTACACCGTCGAAGCGTAGCAAGTCGACGCGTTTTAGCGAAACAAAACGGAACGCAACTGGTGTATCGAACAGAGGAACAAGAAACTCCTGTGGTTGATAATCCTGACGGTGAGGCGCGGAGCACGGTGTAGCTCTCGACTACTCGCCGTGTACGAGAACCCGGTCGAGAAAAACACGAGGCACGATGCGAGACGAGATGGGAAGACGCGAGGTGAGGCGAGGCGAGGCAAGGCAAGGCGGGGCAAGATGGGGACGGGTTGGGACGGGACCGAGACGAGACGAGACGAGTCGAGACGAGACAGAAGGACAAGATCGGTGAACACACACCGCGGCTTCTTCTCGCGCACTGGCCACACACAGGGTTCTTTCTCGTCTCGTGGCAACGAATGCTGCTGCTGCTGCTGCTGCTGCTTGCTTACTCTGTTCCTACTCGGTATAACCCTCTTTCTCTCTCTCACTCTTCTTCCTTTCTCTCTTGTATATCCGCTACGGGATGCGTACAACGAGTCAGAGCGAGAAACACGCAGGCGAACCGACAAACACACATAGAGAGAGAGAGAGAGAGAGAGGAGATAGAGGATCGAACCGCGGCAGGAGACCGAGAGAGAGAGAGAGCCGACTGAATCTCGCGTAGGCTGTCTGCCAGTAAACAGGCTCCTTCATTCACTGCTTATTTTATACGGGCGGCCCCCTATATGCTCCACAGAAATAGCCACTTCTCGGTCTGTCCTTGTTCCGCGCACATGCCACGGCCGGATATATGCTCCCGCTGGTGCCTTCGTCGTCGTCGTCGTCGTTGTCGTTGCCGTCGACGTCTCCGTCGCTGTTGCCGTTGCTCTCCACCGGCAAACGGATCTCCTTCTTCTTCGTCTTCTTCCTCCTCCTTCTCTATCTCTCGGTCCCTCTCTCTCTGTCCCACCACCGCCTCCTCGTTCGTGGATCCCCTTTCTCTCGCACTCTCGCATTCGTGTCACGCGGCTCGCACCTCCGACAACAGTACTGCCCTCCGTGGAAAAGCGAAGAGTAGGAGGCCCACACCGGCGTTCTCCTTCTGGCGCATCCTTCTCTCTTGTTCCTTGTTCTTGTTCCTGTTCCTGTTCCTGTGCCCCTTCTAAGAACGTACGCTTCGCAGAACCGGATACGCACGGCTTCTTTTATTTCGCTCTCCGTTATTTTTTGAAGCGAGATATCTCGGTTCTACACCGAGTTTCTCGTGTCACACTGTCTGCTGCTGCCCGGTACACAACACACACACACACGCGCGCGCACGTACACACGCGCGTATAAAACACCTCGAGGAAACAACAGGTGCGTGATACCGGTAACCGGTGTCGGCTGGCTACCTTCGGCTGTTACAGTCACCGGAAGAACGAACAACACGCACGAACGAAACTTTCTCGCGACAGTCCTCCTCCGTGTGTTGCTTTCGTCGTCGATCGCGTCCTCGACAGGGTCCAATCAACACTGATCGACTTGGATCTTCGGGTAGGTGCACACTCGTTAGAAAATCCGAATGGAAAACAGCGGTTGATTGAATCACGGCGATCGACTTCTTCTCTCGCGAGGCACGACGACGATGTATCTCGATCGATCGGACGCTCGGCACTCCCGCGAACAACGAACGGATCCGTTGCGCGCGCGTGTGTTTCCAGTTACGCGCCCCGTAGTGCTCTCACTCGAGTTCACTGGTTTTCTCGAATGGCAAGCCTTCGCTCGTTCTCTCTCCCCTCTCCGATCCCCAAGATCGCTCCGGTGAACACGGCGCAACTCACGTTCGCGAACCCCGCGCACAACCAACACCACCGTACACACTTCTTCGCCCGCCGCGCCGTACAACAAACACACCGAACGACGATCCGGGTATACGTGACGTACGCGCGACCGCGCGCACGGTTTCTCTCTCTCTCTCTCTCTCCCTCTCTCTCTTTCTCCTCTTTCGCGTTAAGCGGAAAGAGAGTTGGAACGAGTCGGCTGGAAGCAAGAAAAAAAGAGACGAAACGACGAGACAGCCGGCGGCGGGATATACAAGGGGGGACACTGGGACTTGAAATAGTGGGGGTTGAAACGGTGAGAGAGAGAGAGAGAGAGAGAGAAAGACGAGAAAAGGAGGGGAGGGGGAGAGGGAGCACGAACGAAGAGACGGAGAACGAGCGAGCGAGAGACGAAAAAGTTCAGCTGGCCTCGGCGGCCATGCCGGTGTAGATCGTGCGAGAGCAGCCCAGGCGCGTACTATCCGACCAACGGGGCCACCAGTCAATCGGTGCACGCCTTCTCCCTTTTTTTTCTTGTATATTCTCTCTTCTTCTTCTTTCCCTATTCTTTTTTCCGCTTCGATTTTCCCCCCTCGCGCGCGTATCTTCCTCGACGTACTCCCACGGGAGTCACAATAATATCACCCACACAACACCGATCTTCCTCTCTCGATGGATTGCGATTCCTAACCTCTCTCTCCCCGTTGCTGTGTCTCGTACACCCGTTTTCTTCGTTCGCGTTAACGCGTGTGTCGCCGTGCAGGTCGACGGACAGATCGATCACGGTTCATGGTGTGTATCCATCGGTTCTCGACAGTTTCGGTCTCATCGCCAGCACACACTCGTACACGCGGCTCGCGTTCAATCGGTCTCGGAGACAACGCGTTTGTTGGCTCGAGCGAGTGTCGCGCACATTCGAGACACGATCGAATGAACGCGTTTCCTCTCGCGTCTTCGGATAACTGTCTCTCGGCAGCGAGTCTCTCTTTTTTTTACAATTTTTCACGCGGCTTGTGAGACTGGTGGGGGCGGGGGAGGGGAGAAAGACTCCTCTCTTGCGTGCGACAAAACAGAAGGAACCGAGCAACAACGCGCGCGCACACTCACGAGACCTTGTTTCTCTCTCTTTTTCTTTTCTTTCTCTCTCTCTCTCTATTTCGCTTTATATTTTATTCGACAACGAACGATTTTATTCGACGTCTCCCTACTTTTGTTGTTTCTCTTTGCTACCGTCAACACCCCGGTCGTACACCGTTCATTCGCTTTCTGCGTGGTTGTGTCGACTCTCGTCAACTCTCGTTTCGGAGCCGAGACCGGCTACGCTCGACGCTGCTGTGGCGTTCTAGACTCTCCGGCCGCTTACAAACAGCGAAGCAGCGCGTCGAGGAGCAGCGGCCTGTCGTTTCCCTGGGTGGGGTGCTCGAATGCGCATGCGCTCTCAATCTCTACATCGAACTTGCTTGCATATGCGCGCGCGTTCGGTCGCTCGTGCACTCGAGAACCTCTATACTCGCACCGTTTCACAACGGCCAAGCCTCGACGAACCTCGCACGTAAATGCGCGGCCGCGGCCGACTCGCGCACACGCAAACCCACGCCACGAAACCACCGTCACGTCCCCCACCCCACCCCCACCATCCGTCCCACGCCCCATGAACCTCCGCTCTCTGCCCTTTCCCCTCCACGCCATGCCATACTATACCGTACCCCGCGAGCCAGACGCGATACTTCATTCATGCTCGTATTGTGCGGCCAGGGCTGCTTCTGTTTGCTCTGGCCCCACGCGCTTTTCGTTAATTCTTTTTTTCACTACGACACGCGACATTTTCTCACCCTCCTCCCTCTTTCGATCGCAATGCAACACCTTGATCGTTGTATATCTCGTTACTCGATGCACCGATGTCGTACAGCACTGTGCGAATATATGCGAACACACAAATAGAGACAAAGAAATATTCGAGAAATGCAGAAATCTTGTATACAAACATTTTAACCCTTCGTTGCACAACGTATCATAGCTGATACAGTTAACAGATCTGGCATATAGTAAACAAAGAAAGTTTTTTCTGAAAATGCTGTTTGAATTTTTTAAAATAGTGTTCCTTTAAATGAAACACCAAGACGGAGCTTTTTTCCGTTTCTCCTTCCAATTAAAAAAAAAAACATGCAGTGAAGGGTTAAATATATATCACTTTGTTTTTGATTTTGTGTTTAATCATCATAAATGATAGTTTCAATAGTTGAATTGTGTTCGTATCAATTTGCACAATACTGTACAAGATTGTCCCACGAGTAATACGAATTTCCGTAGACGGTTTCCTGCTAACTCGAAACTTCCTATCGTTCTACGAAGCATCGTTGCTTGCGAATCGCAAATATGCACTCTTCTTCGCACCGACACGCGACATTTTCTCACCCTTCGTTCGATCGCACGTAACATTTACCTTGATCGTGTTGTACCTCGTTACTCGAAGGACCGATATGGCACAAGATGATTCTTCCACGAGTAGTACGAATTTCCGTGAAAGATGCAACCTAACGAGAGAGTAGAAACGAGGCGCGCGCCGCGCCGGAAGCGTAAAGTGAAATTTCCGCGGGCAGAACGTGTCAGCGTGGTGTAGGACAGTTTTATTCATTGAAGAATGGCGGCTACGCGAATGACGACGGCGGCCGCGTTCTCTCTTCTCGCGGGGCGCTTGAAAAATCTTCGTTCAGGTGATCGAACGTCGTAAAACCGATACACCCTCCCCTCGGTGTGTACTACGGGCTTCTCCCACATGTCGGAGAGACTCGGTTCTCTTCGTAAATGTCCGCCGACTACATCCTCTTTCGTCTTCGTCTCGTTTTCTCGTTTCTCTCTCTCTCTCTCTCTCTCACACACACACACACACACTCTCTCTTTCTTTCTTTCTCTCTCTGTCTGTCTTCCTTCCTCGTCCTCTCGGCGAGCCTCTCTCTGTGTACACACGTTATTTATGTAGCCGTGTGTGCGTGTTCCTCCTCCCACTCTCTGTCGTGAGCCAGAGAGTGAGCATAAACCAGACTGTCCTCGTCACTTCCAGTCTCGCCAAGCTCTCTCATATTCTCTTTCTTCTTTGCTGTAGAACTCGCTTCTCTTTTTCACTCCGGTCTCTCTCACATGTGCACAGGGCACACGTAGGTTGCATATGTGGATCGAATCAAGCCGCACCAGTTCTGCTATTAATCGGACACGCAAGTCCTCGGAATCACGAGCGGGATATTGTCGAGATAAATCGACGAGACTCCTGCAAATAAAATTACCATAAATACGCGGTTGGTTGCATCACGTCGTGCTCTTTTCCGCCCAACCGGACCAAGCGTCTTGCTCGCTCGAGCTACGACGCGTTCCTGGCCCCGAATCGACCGCGAGATCGTCGACAATTTCCCGCTCCCTCGATCCTTTGCCAGGCTAAGCGTGCCTATTACTGCGCGACACTTTTCCTCGACAAGATTAAAATACGAAAAAAAAGAATTTTTCTCTCTGAATCAATTTGTTGAATTCGAGGAGAATATGTTTCGTGAAAAATACTTGACCATATCCATACAGGGTGAGGCAGCTAAGACTTTAGGCAGAAGACAACGCACCAAAACAGAGAGTGAATAGTATTTTTCGATATTTAGCGACTATAAATATTATTTTCTCCTCTTTAGTGCATTCTAATGTATGCGTGGTCTTTAAAAAGTTTTTTTTCTATATTTTGTTTTCCTCTAGCACGCGTATAAGGCGTGTCTGTCTTTTTCTTGGTCGCCGCAGTTCGCGAGGGCCGAGCATGACGTGTTACATGCTCGAGAGAGTCGCCCCCGAGATATTACACTGTACTCGAGGTTTAGCTATCTATCTTTGCCCAACGATCCTTCCTCGTAGTATTTTTTCTCCATCGCGAGCATGCGAATAAGTAACCTTTTAAAGCATAAAACGAGTACGCTATCTCCCGCATGCACTGGCGTATCTGATGGGCGCGAAAACAATGTAACGTAATGTTCCATTAAAAACTACATACTTTGCATCAGGCTTTTTGCGCCGCGTGCCAGTTCCACTGTATACCGTGTAGCGTGTAGTATATAGGGTGGTCACACCGCGACTCGATCACCTTGAAGAAATTCTTCGTTGAAAGGTGTACAAACAATTGTCGTGTCGTGTGTATAGAAAAGTTGCGTGATCTCGAAGGGCGCCGTTGCGCGATGCACGAGCGCACTGCGCTCTCTTTTATGGACGATAGATCCGAGGTTCTCGTCAATGATCGTAACAGCTGTCCGCTCTTCTTCGACCGCACAACATGCGGGTCCTACCAATAGGCATTTCCCTCCGTTCGCCCTTACCGTCTAACTACAATGGTAGTGCAAATATACGGAACTCTTTTATTCGAAACAGCGAAAGGAGAATTCGTAAAAAAAAAGATGTTGGATTGTTTAGTTCCATTCCGTCAGGCAAAAGGCAAAATTGAATTTGGTTAAATACGAGCATCACTGTAAACAGGTGATACACGAGAAGTCAATGAACTCGCAAGGCCTGCTTGATTTTATAATAAGCGAACAACGTGTGATACTATTTGTGGTTTTTTCTTTGCGGTGCGGCGTCTCTTAACTTCTAATCAATTTGCGTTTACATTAATAAGCTGTCGTTTCTGGTTCATTTGTTTCACCCATTCCAATAAAAGATTTCTACCTGTTTCTTCGAAATTTGCACCTACAAGTGGAAACCGTGAATGTCTCTGGCTGCATAGAGAAAAGAAGGTGTTGAAAGATATGCAGTGGACGGGTACCCGGTTGGCTAGGAAAGGGTTAAACAAAGTGGATAACGAGCTAAGAAGGGAAATCGTCGTTAATGGGACGTGAAGCTACGAATTTATAATAATCGAAATACTAGCACCGCGGGCGTGGAGATGCGAATCGCGTGCACCACTTCCCTTGGAAGGATATCCGGTGTGGAAACGCTTCGTCCTACTACTCTCTCCCTTCCCCCCTCTCTCTCTCTCTCTCTCTTTCTCTTTTCCGCTCTTTCCGACGCTCTCGTCCCTCTGCCCCCCTTCCTCTGGGCCACCACTATTCCCTCCTACGTTCGATGATCACCTTTCGCAGCGTAGTAAATATGTAGCACGTCTCGACGTACATATTCTTGTTTCGGCGTGCGTATACTCGTCCCACGATTTTCGCCAACACACATGCGGGCCCATTAAACAGTTTCCACTCCTTCTTCTAGGCACGACGGAAATGGGACTCCTGTATATTTTGTATTTCGCGCTATACTTTCCATATTCTATTCATATTCCATATACTTTCCACAATTTTGCAATATATTAATTTCGACGTTTCGAGATTCAGAAATTGAAGCGCTGGGTACAGATCTACTGAATTATATACGAAATACGTGATAATTCATTGGGAAAAGGTCGAGGTAAAGAGCAGCGAATCGCTCTCTACAGTGTTACGATTCGAATTCGATAGTTCTCTGAAAAGAAAACTCTCTGAAAATGTCCTATTTCCGGAATAATGAGAGGAGAGCGACTCGCGTTGCTGACAATAAGGAGAGCATACTCGACTGAGACGGAGACGGAGACAGACGAGACCGGACCGGACTGGGCAGGAGAAAGAGGAGCAACAATGTGGAGCGGAGAAAAGCGGATCAAGGGTGGGAACAGTGTTGCGAAAACGAGGGTAACTTTCGCCGTCGTGGTTCCACGAGCACGTTCACGGTGCTGATGGCTCCTCCAGGCTGTTCGTCGCGCTGCCCATCCGTCCGGCCGACCGCCTTACTTAATTAGACAATTAACCCTTGCAGCCGCTGAAACTGATGGCGCAGAAAACGACCGCGACCATAGTTAGGCAGGAATCAACCGTCTCTGTGGCTCTCTCGTTTTCTTCTCGGTTTCTCTTCTGTTATCGGAATAATCGGCGAGACTGGAAACAATGGATTTCAGGACAGCTAACACTACCCCTTGCAACCACGTGTCGCGATACCGCGGACAAAGTGGATCCAAGAGTAGAAAGGAGGGCCTCCACTTAATTTCAGCCGCCACTGCCTCTATCGAAATCCTTAAGAGAAGAATTAACATTCAATTTGATTTCTATTATTTTGCATAAGATCTACCGATGAGAATCCAAGAGTTTCGCAGCTGCTAATTTCTCTGCTAAGTTAGATTTCTTAAAATTCCAATTAGTGTGTAAAATCTGAATTGATCGTATACTTGAAAGTTCCCTACGTTCCCTCGAATCCTTGGAGAATCTTCGAAGAGTGAAAGCTTCGGGAAAGTAACAGCTGTAGATCCGAACGGCTAATTTCCAAGCACAGCCACCGTACTTCGTAACTAACAATAAGTACATACCTTCTCCGTTGCTGCGTTTGCTCCTCGAGAAGGCAGAAGCGGATCCGTTTCGTTTTCCTCGGGCTCGTGCTTGACGGGCGGTTTGGCGGGCAGTTTGACGCGGCGGGGTTCAAGTTCAATTGAAACCAATTCTTGTCCCGTGCTAGGAAGTAGGGTCGCGGCTGTTTGGGGGGTAGCTTAACCGCGTTTTCTTCTCACGGTATCGTTTACGCGGAGAGGCACCGACGACGTCGCCGTTTGGTGTTGGCCGGATCTAAATAGGCCGTGTGGAATCGCCACAGGCTGAGAAACACTGGTTTAGCCTATATTTAAACGCGCGGCACGCCGCGTATCTTAAGCGCGTTCATTAATGCGCTTTACGTGTGTGCACGCCCGTTTAACCTTACGCCTGTTTACAGTCCTCTCGCTCGGACGATTTGTAACCTACGACATACTGAGACACATTTCTGCCTCTCGTGGCTGGCCTTGATTAAGCTGTTCCCCGCGTTCGAACGTGACTCCATCAGAAACCAGAAACCAGAAACGCTGCGTTGCATTTCGCGCGGATTGCACCCCGTCAGGCGATGCTATCTCTCTCTCTCTCTCTCTCTCTCTCTCTCTCTGGTCCCGTCGGAATCGAGACCAACGAGATCCTTCAACCGTATTCTTATACTTATATCTCGGTTAGGCAAAAATACAAAAGTTAGAGAATGGGGAATGATGCAGCAATGAGTAAGTAAATAAATAGATCAGAGTGATAATTAGAAGCCAAGAGAAACATCCTGTAAACAGGAGCCAAATCTAGACAAATTGTTAATTGCACGAACATCCGCAGTCTAGATCTAACTTATCCACCATGGTGAACGTATAAAATGGGATTTTTTAGGTGAATCTTTTATCTGGAAAACATTGAAATGATGGAAGAACATAGCTGAGCTAGAGGCGGGAATGAATCGGTTGATCGGGTTCGACAAGTCGAGGAACGGAAATCGGGCGGCGAAACGGTAATGAACGAGTCGGCGAGTTCGGGTTCTTCCACGGAAGGAGATACAGCGGTTATCAGTCGATCCGACCACGTGATAACGGAATAAGAGAATCAGAGAACGGCTCGCTCGTCCGCGTTTCCTTTTTCTTTTCTGGTCCGCGACGGTCGCGACTTCCTGAAATTGACACGCGCGATTAAGAGTTTAATATTTCATTTCCTGAAACGAACACGCGGCAGATTAACAGCCTAATAATCCACTTCCTCGACGCGGAGGATCGACTTACCGGATCGCGACGAATCCGCTCCGCTCGGTCATCGACGACGATTCATACATGATCGTCGATCACCGAATTTCTGCTCGCGTCCGCGAAACCAGGACCGGAAACGGTTCGATGGCGGACGCGTGTTTCCTGTTCAATTTCAAGGAACTCGAAACGTTTCGTGTCGATCCTGGAAAATCGAATTAGACATTTCCATTCGCCTATTCGCTATCGGTCGGTCTCAACGAACACGCGAACCTTCGGGGAAACAAATTACGTAAGAGTTTTCATAGGCGACACGCGTAATCAAGCCCTGGTACGTATAGTAACCGAAGAACGAGTTGTACTATCGACACGCTGTTACGCAGCCAGTCGGAATTTTCAATTACCGTCGAGACACCGATTAACAATTCGATACGGAATATTAGAAATCCCCGGCGCACGAGGTAATTGGAAAATCTTACTTCGTTCGAAGATTCTCGGTGAAATCGGCACCGATGGAACCACGCCCTCTCCGGACACTGGCACGAGGACAGAGAGAAAGCGAAATGACAGAAACCAATTGATAGAGTCCAAGTGTTGTCTCCATTCTTTTTATTTCTAAAAGCTCCGACAATCAGAAAATTCTATGCAATCATGTGGAAAATTATTTTAGTGGTCCCATTTTCAATCCCTCGCCGTATCTCATCGAGTCAGACTCGTCGCAAAGATTTCAAATAAAATGTATATGGTAATTTGCAAACAGTTTAAAAAAAAATTTTTTAAATATAAATGTTGGGCGATTCTTTTAATGAAATAAAAATTATTTCGTTTTTAATGAATATTTAAGCATTAGAGTAAATGTAACCGTAGAAGAACTGACATTCGGTAGATCGTGCGGCGAGTCGGTGTCGATCGACAGAAAATACGTTGGTGTGGGAAGCAAGAGGAAATTCCAGGTGACCGGCACCGGAAGCAGGACTTTTTTTTCCACGAAAAGCGAGCGGTACGTGGTCACGATTCACGATTCACGATTGCCGCATCGCCGCCTCGTCGTTTTGCCGCTTGCGAGGTCATCATTCCCATCGCTAACGCACACGGAGCCACGTGCGTCGCGTATGGACGCGCGAGGACAACCTGCAGATGCATGAATGACTCGAAATGACGTGTGTTCATTGAGCGCGGCTCGGCGTGCCGACTTGTTGCTCTCGGTTGCTCCCAGCAAGGACACGACATATTTTCTGACTCGCGTAGGAAAAGATTCGAACCGACGCGACGCTTCCTTTTCCCACGGCTGCGTCCCCCGTCTCTGTTCTTCCTAGGACTTCCATTAACCCTCATACGCTCCTAAAAAATAGCTACAGAAAAGAGACTAGGATTGTCTTTCATTTATAGCGTCACATTTTAAAGAAATACATCCGACGACGTAGACATTAAAGGATGAAGAATTTTACAGTGTGTGGAAACATTGAATGGGTGAATTTACAACCTGAGAAACGTATGAGGGCTAAGAAGAATCTAGCTAACGGTATAGATAAATATCTTTCGTCGAACGTTCGACAATCTTCTTTGCCAGTTTATCATTGATAATCCTCGACGTTCGATGTCTGTAGAAACCGTATAAGGCCAAAGTGAAATTTCTTTCGCTCGGCTTCTTATCCGAGGATTAATTCTACAGCAGAGGAACGGAAGTTGTGTAATCTGGGTAGACGGGTCGAATGGCAGCCGACGCGCTAAAGTAGAACTACCTGTGAATTACCGTCCGCCTTCGTGACGGAGTAATATTACTGACGAACGAGAGAGAGAGAGAGAGAGAGAGAGAGAGAGAGAGAGAGGAGGATGCAAGATTGTTCGAAGGAATATTCTTTCTCTATTCTATTCGGCATCTGGTTCTTACTCGCGTAACAAAATCAAATCGTGGAACAAAATGTCATAAAACTGATTCTGAATGGCAAGAAGAAAATGTCTGTCATTGTCCCTTGAGCAAACAAAAGTGCATTAAGTGAACGTGAACGTGAACGTGAACCATGATCGAACCGATCAAAATGATAATCCTCGCGATTTGCAATCAACGACACAACACACAGAGACGATCGATCGCTTGCGATCGGTTTGTTCGTATCGGTTGTTCGTTTGAACCCTTTAACAAGTATAACCGGGAAAGTATCGATGACTGTGGAGGGCAGTGGTATCGGTGAGTGGAGACGGGGGAATCGGCGGAAATGAGCGTACGCGAGGCGGGCAGGGCCGCGGCCGCGGCTGCGTAGAAAATCGTGCGAGCGAGTATGCGTGTGGGGCGATGCTCGAGTGCATCGGTAAACCGATTAAAGGACTTGCATAAGATGAGTGGGACGGAGTAGAAGTTGCAATCGAAGATACTGGCAGATTTGGTGGAAAAATGGTTGTCCTCTATGGAACGAGAGAGAAGAGAGATCGCAACGAAGCCGCAACCAGTCGAGAGAACGGAAGAAAAAGAACGCAGCGAGCGAGCGAGCGAGAGCATCGTGGTCGCCACCGATGCATTTCCTGTGAATGTGCGCGAGTGTGAACCCGAGCTCTCGTGGCCGCACACTCGTTCGCGAAACGACGATATAGTCTTGTTTCGAGCCACGTCGCTAATTATATTTCAAATTTACCGATCTGCTGCCGAGAGAAGGAAGCGGAACAGTTATACCTACCATTAAAAAGTTAATGAGACATGGTATCTCACCGGGGAATTTTAAGTATTCCGGATTCGGCGGTCGTACTTCGCTTGCCTTCCGGTATTTCATTCGCGGTGAAGGCGAAGGCAATGGCTGAAGGCGAATGGCGAAGGCGAAGGCGAAGGCGAATGGCGAAGGCGAAGGCGAACGCGAACGCGAAGGCAAGCACGTTGCTGCCACAACGTTACGTACACGGTGTCCCGGAAACCGGGATCCTCTCGAACGGCTGAGAAAATTCGTCTCTACCTTCCCCCGTTCTTTTTATTCCTACGAGAAACGTAACGCGTATAGCACACGAATCTTATCGCCGCAACGGCACGCGCAAACCTATTATACGATCATCGAAACGTAGCCGTCGATTCGGTTGCACACCGAATCGCGTTCTACTTTCTAGAATCGCTGCAATTTACCGAATCTGCCGGACTCGCTGTCGCAGCCTGCTAATTATCAACGAAAACACGTTTCACGCTGAAAATCAATACTGAAAATGGTATACGTAGTTGAATACGTTGCAGAACATGTGCGATATAATGTACATGTAACACAAAAGTATCGAGTATTAGCAGCGTTTAGAAGTTTGCGCTACTAAATCGGCCGTTTTCCCCACCACGCGACACCACGCTTCGTAGTCGCGATATTTTATCGAACGCGGCGCATCCTTTTTAGGAATCACCGGAAGTCGGTATCCCCCTCTCTCTGACTTCTCGTTTTATCGCAGCATACGCTATCGTTTTGTCCCACTGAATTCTCGTAGAGCTGGTTCTCGACCGTATTACGTTTAATAGACTATAATTTTGTAGTTGCGCCCAACAAGACTTTGATATCGCGATCGTAAAATAATGCGAGCGATCGATGTCGCGCTATGCTCTGTAAAATCCCGCTTTCCGTGGCCAATATTTTAGCGTTCTTTCAAAGTTATAGCTTCTATAGTATGCTAAGTAACATTTCAAGAACCTAACAAAATTTCTTTCTCTATTAAACATATTGTATATTTTCGATCGAGGAACGAAATTTTTAGTCCCGCGGGACTAGTTTCGTTTCGTCTGAGTTTTACGATTTTGTCTTCCGAACGCTACGAGACGAATAATAATTTCGATGAAATCAATTGAAAAATTGACTTTTGCCCGTAAACAACGAATTTTCCGAAAACTATTAGTTTGTCGGCGTCACGTTTAAGAAAGAAAAGGCTCGCGACACCGGTCGCGAACCGGCGTCGCGAACCGGCGTCGCGGCGAAAACAAAAACATCAGAGAAGAAGGTTACGCTGATACACTCGACTGCAAGTGTCTGGCCAGTCTCGTTTCTTTTTCTTGTGAAACTCTCGTAGTCTTTATTTTGATCGTGATAATTCGCTCGATTATCATATACAAAGTGGGTACATATACAAAACACATTCGAGGCTCGCGTCAATATGTTTATATATATATATATATATATATATATATATATATATATTTTTTCTCTATTTCTCCTCGACTCTGTAGCATTCTCTCTCTCTCTCTCTCTCTCTCTCTCTTACTCTCTCTCATTTTTTCGCGTATTCATTCGTTATCTTCGTTCCGTTCGAGTATCTACATCTACTTCCCTTTCTCTTCACTCGTTCTCCTTCGTCTCTTTTTCTCTTGCGCTACTTTCTCACTCGCTCTCTCTCTCTCTCTCTTACTTTCTCATTCGCTCGCTCGCACGTGGGTTCTCGACGACGCGACGACGAAACCGGAAACACGTCGGAGATTTTATGCGAGCCACGCATCTGCTTCCACGAAGCGATCCTGGCCGACGCCCGGACGAGTTTATCCGTCATGGATCATCTTGAACCCCTCGAATTTAACCCTTTCGAGACACCTGCGATCTGGACCGATCAAACACCGATCACACAGGTGTGGGATGATTCTGGCTCGCTGTATCTCCTCTTGGTTCTCAAGACAAACTCTAATCGGCAGAATGCGAGCTAGAACATTCGGAACTTGAACACTAGTTCGTCCTCGAGAAGAGATCGTGCGCAAGCTACGTAAACGATCAATAGATTCGTGATGTATATGTAAAATAAAAAGTTTCTGTGTCAAACTGCAAGACGCAGAAGCTAAATAGAAATGTACATTCTTCATTAATGATTTTAACGTGATGAAAATAAAATGTATCAACACTCTGAAAGTCTTTGAATATTTTCACTGTTTTAAATTGCACTTGCTCATTTTTGTTAGAGACGCATCGAATCCGGAGTCTAACGATCAACGTGCGATCAGTAGTTCGCTGTAGCTTCTCTCCGCGGAGAATCTAAACTTTGAACACAACAAATATATATTATATATGCTCGATTCTAGTTTCTGTAAATTGGTCCGTAGAAATCTATACTCGCACAGTCGTCTGCAGTGCCCGGTGAAACTGAGTGGTAAAACAAAGTGACCAGCGACTACGACAAACACGAAAGATCTTCCATCGTGTTCCAGTATTCGTTGAAGCGTATTAAACCGAAGGATCGAGCCTCGAGCATTCCTCGGAGGATTAGTGAATTGTACCGATGTGTTTTGATGTACTCTAAAACGGCGACGCGTGCAGAGATCTCTTTCGTGTCAGCAGCGTCACGATCCATGAACGATTCATACAGAATAATAACATATACCTACTAGGGCTGTTGCTTCCCTTCGATGATCCAAGATTTTGAAGCTTCGAAAGCTTTGAATCCAAGTTTCCGAGCTTCGAATTTCGAACCTCCTAGGTAAATTATCAGAAGATGAAAAGAAAGTTTCGTAAGCGTTCGACTTCGAATTTCGCTGGTAAGTTATTGAAAAATCTTACGATTTGAAGGCTTCTAAAAGATTAAAAGAAACGGAGATTCGAAGCGTTCAACTTGGAAATTTCGCTGACAAGTTATTGTCTATAGAGTTACGGTGAGTAGGAAAAGTGGTTGGACACTCTTACATTTGGAAAAGTAATCTTAGAATTCCAAGACTTGGAAGGCTTCGAAGCTTCGGAGAAGTAACAGCCCTGATACATACGTATGGTGTTTGGATGCTTGTTTGGACACAGCGATCGTTTACGGACACTCTGTACATCGTATCGCTTCGTACGATGATAGAAAGTTTCATAGAAATCGTGGTGCCTGTCCACGTAAGCACTGCGAAGCTCCGGAAGGCGGTCCGTCGCGACCGAAAGCTTCTCATCCCTCTCGCGCGATTCCATTTAAGTCTCAGGCGTAGCGATTAGAAAAAATAATTCTTCGACGAGGTATCGGCATCGTTGATCGACGTGGAACAGCGGCCGGAGACCGGTTGTCGTCGATTCCTTCGTCCGAAATTCCCGCGGACAATTTTTACGCGACTTCCACTCGAAGCCTTTCTTCTTATTTCACTAACATGCGAACGGTCTATCGGAGAATCCGCGCGATGTACCTTTAAACTACGAATTATTTAACAAGCGTAGATTCGTCGTCTCGCGTCGGTACTAATATTGCAAAGGAAAATCGATTTTCTTCTCCTTGATCGCCGTTTCAGAGATCAATTCGAAAGTCTGCACGAGACCAACCGAGACGTAATATATAGTGAGACTCCCTTTAAAGGGGTAGATTCTCGTTTCCAAGATCGCAAGGGTGCGGGACGTGTTTCAGTAGCGACAGGCGCTGGATAAAAGATTAATCTAGGTCGCGATCGAGCTGAAAAATCAAGTAATTTTATAAATACAGTTAGGAGCATAACTTATCACATACGCACACACACACACACACTTTAAATCAGGATAATTGTTTTATGAATCGAGCAAACGACTTTCTCTGTAAGTCTAGAAGAATTGATCTTTTATCTAGCGCCTATTGATTACTGAGAAACTCCATCGCATGCTTTATGGAGAAATAAGAAGGCGCATCATCCAGCACCTTTGCAATCCTAGAAACGAATCAACCCCCTTAACCCTTAGCACTCGAATGGTGAATCGGAGTCACCACTAAAAATTGCTGTACTATTATTTAAAATATTGTGTTTACATTGTTAGAAATATTCGTGTCTATTCGATTACTAGATATTTAAGGATTGTATGAAATTAAAAAATTCTCGAGAATGGAAATATTTTAGTCGGAAGAAATGATTAATTTCTCAGTTAAGTTCCGAGTGCAAAGGGTTAGCGTTGATTTGCAAAACCTGTAATATCCAAACTACAGCAACGAACTCGAACCAACGCGCTTTTCAATGTCGAACGGGATCGAATGGGGGGCTGGTGGATAAAAGGATCGAGGACCCGACGTCCTCTCTCTTGTAGATCTGGCGTGGCTGCACCGGAAGACGATTTCATAAATTTTCGCGAGGCTAAGAAAAACGAGCCTCTGGCTTCGGCATGAACGCGACGGATAAACCGGTTCTAATCGTGGAGCGCGGGGTTGCGAGTCGCTTCGAAAGAATCAGGATTCTGTGGCGAACGAACGGACGAGCGGACGAAGGAACTCGACGGAAAGGGATGGAACAACGAACGAGTCGAGCGCCGCGCCGGTTTGTCAAGTCGCGTCCCATTCCACGGGTCGTTCGCCTTGGCCGAATACTCGCGGAACAATGATACCGCGACTAATGCGTGTACCAATTAAAATGACAAATCAACACGTACCTTAAGTCGGTAGACTCGTGTGCAGGATTACAAGGATGCTCGTGGTGATTCCCATTTCTCGGTAATGCAAAGATCATCGGGTTTCTCAATAGCCAAAAACGCTAGATAAAAGATAAATTTCATCTCGATATCTCCAATGGTTCAAAAGTTATACACAGACTGCGGATCTTTATCCAAAATAAAACTTGTCTCCATCGATTACGAGAAATAGAAACTGAATTCAATGTTATTTCTTTCCTCGATGATTTTATTAGAGGGGAAACTATATATA
>CM052333.1:1693169-1740967 GCA_028455615.1 Lasioglossum zephyrum | reverse complement strand
TATATATATATATATATATAATTTTTTGTCATCCGTTTAAAAAAAATTTTCAACAATTTTGTGTGAATTACATCTACTCAATTTTCCTATAAATGCATAAAGATCCGCAGTATAGTTATAAGAAAATGGCACTGCCTAATGGCATTTCTCGATCCAGATCACTGAGTTCCGCATCGCAAAGACTTTGAATCCGCAGCTGCGGCCCGAGCGCTTTTCACTACTGAAAATCCCCATGTTTGAATAATCGAAAAAACCGAGTCTACCAACTTAATTTACCCCGAAGCGATCAGACCCGCGGAACGGATGTTTGTCGACTAATTATTACCGACGACGCAACGATCCGTATATTCGTTCCCCCCGGTTCCTTTCCACGGTTTTCTAGGCGTATTCGGTTGTACGGATGCGCGACCACTCCGATCGTCTCGATCGAGCAAACCGTAACGATTACGATCGAAATACTAAAAGGAAAAGCATACGAGTAAAACGATTGTTTGTGCTATTCTCGAACCGAACGGATTTCGGAGGAAAATGATCCGAGACGAACGGGAACCGTTGATTTCGTAGGATCGATCGCGAGGCGAAACACTCGCGCGCGATCGTTCGGCAGATATCAATGACAAACGACACGGAGATCTCAGAAAGTTCGACGTATGAATGTATATATTACAGTTCGGGGAAACGACCGATAACTACGATCGGACACGGATTGGGTTCGAATGGGGTTCGCGGGGGCTCGTGTCGTTTGCGGATCGCGGATCGCGGAACGTGGACCACCTCGCCGAGGTTCCGTCTGGCGGTCGATCGGTCCGCCGCACCGGTGTATCCTCAAGGTACCCACGCGACAACCGATCCTAGAGTATCTGGAAGAGCTTTTTCAGTTCCACCATCAGCTGCCAGTCTGTCTTCACCAAGTCGTCCCGGAAGTACTCCTTGCACGCGTCTATGCTCTGTCTGCTGATCTGTAACAGGACAACAAACACCAACCATATATACATATATATCTTAGAATATGTCAGGATTTTTTCATTTTTTTGGGAAAAAACCCATGGTATGTATCTTTTTTAACATGTAAAAATCTTTGAATTTTCCATTTCACATTCGTTTAAACCTTCGCTGCATAGTGTACGCGATATATATATCTCTCTCTCTAATACAGTTAACAAATCTGCTATATAATAAACTAAGAATGAAAGTGTTTTCTTACCATGTATACTTATGTATTTTTATTTTTTCCGAAAATGTTGTTTTAACTTTTTTCAATATTAGTCCCTTAAAGAAAACACAAAAAAACTGAGCTCCTTTCAAATTTTTTCATCTCAATTAAAAGACTCGTGCAGTTGAAGAGTTAAATCGCAGATTCTTACAATTAGACTGCGGATTTTTATATAAAATGCACGAAGATCCGAAGTCTACATATTATTTTTCCAATTTTCAAGTAATTATATTTCACAACAATAAAGGGTAAGATTGGATAATTTCAAGGACAGAGGCGAGCGGTCGACGCGTCAGGTCTCGGACTCGAACCGAGTCGACTACATATATCCATCGTGGTTGTTGTTGTTGTTGTCGTCGTCGTCCTCCTCGTCTAGGAATAATTTCCTTGAATCGGTTTTTGCGAGGACAGGCGCATGCTCGCGCACACGGTCCATTCACTAACGTAACGCTTTACAACTGTTTCCGCCCCCACTCCTGGCCGGAAGTCCCGTTTCATTCATGGATCGGTCACAATGGTGGTTTTACGCGGCTATTGAGGACGCCTGCCTCCCGCCACGCCCCTGCTACTTCTCCCTCTCTTTCTCTCTCTCCTTCCTTTTCCTCCTCGTTCCCTTCCTCCTAACCTACCTTTCTCTCTCTCTCTCTCTCTCTCTCTCTCTCTCTCTCTCTCTCTCTCTTAGGCGTACACATACACACCACACGCGCATAGAGTAACTTCACACATCTCTAGCTCTTCATATAATTCTTTGTCTCTCGCCTCTCTTCCTCCCGATCACTTTTCACCATCTTTTTCCGACTGTTTGTCTCCGAGCGTCTTTCTCGTCGCTCTCGGTTCTCTATTTGCGCAACATTGCACCGATCCCCGAAAGGTCCACCTCGTCGAAATACTGCGGTAGCTTCGCTGTAGCTCAGGGTTCGATACACCTCGGCAAACTATAGTCTGTCTATTTTTATTTATTTATTTATTTAATGTCGTATCAACTGCTAATGGTTATTAGCGAGACGAGACCTACAGTTTATTAAGGTAGGTTCCGAACCACCTTGTGCACCACAACAGTATTAGATGGCATATGGAATACCTGTCTCTTTTATTTTCGGAAAGCTGCACAAACAATCGTAACAGTTCGACAAGCTTACCGACACTCGTAACAAATTTGAAAGGCGAATATTTGTAAGAACCAACTGTTCTTCAACACTCTCGGCTTTCCTTTTTGTCATTTCCCTTAATTACTATTATCGAAATCTCACTCTATAGCGGACCCGTACGCGGTCAGTCGGCATGGCATTCTGATTGATCGTGTAAGGTTCCATACTGACCGAGTTCAGTATGGAAAGTCAGGACTCGTTTCAAGCAGACGGTCATTCCTGGTTGACTGTGTAGGACCCACTTAATTACGCGTTGTTCCTAGCGAACAGCGAGAAAGAATGAGCAACGGCGCGGCGTGGTGGCCGTATGCAATGAAAATGCAGCGAGCTGCCGACGGTTTTGTTATTTTCAATCTAAAGGCGCTGTTAATCTCGAGGAGGGGGCGGAAGGGGGACTACATCCATAATCTCGAGAACGAGGCGAATGAAATATATAATTACAGTAACTTCCCTATAAAATCGGGAAGTTAATAATTGCATACGAATGCATTCTGAGAATTAGTGGGTTAAATAGGGCAAGGGGTTAAGCCGACACTGTTCCCAGGCGGATCAAACCAGGAATAAAAAATCGGCAATTTAATAAATAGAAAATTTCGTGTGTAAGAACGGAAGGAATCGTCGAGACACGTGGCAGAAGGACGTGGCAGCGTTGAATAGAGTAAATTTTGGATGCATCGAGGATCGGTGCATCCTATGCAACGAGACGCCAACTAGTTTCTCGGTGCACGGCACAAGTACATATAAACGTGAAAGGACTGGTCTCCTTCTCGATCGAGAGCAAACCGTCCGTTTGACGAACACCGAGACTGCTCGCTCGAGAACACAGCGCGACCATCGTCTAAGTCTAAAGTTAGGCTAGCGGAAAGCCGCGTCCCAGAATCCGAGAAGGAAGGGAAAGGAAAAGGAAATGAGGGGTTTCGAGGGAGGAGTGACGCGGGCCTTCGCGGGCTACGCGCGAAATCGTCGCTCTACAAATCATCGTGGGAACAAGGTGATTCCGGAGAATCGATTCCACGAAGCGAACGGTAACGACGACTTCCGGTCCCAACGAGCCGAGCTGCGCCGGCACAGAAACCCGCCACACCGTCACCGTCACCGCGAGAGCGCAGACCAACCGGTCGGTAGCGATGGATGGAACCTCCTTTCAACAACGTACAATTCCGAATTACTTTCTATCGGATGTTTAATCCATCGACAAAATGACGGAAGGTAAATACTATCAGAAATATAGAATCGATAGAATTTAGGTAATGCTCTAGCGGCCCACAGGTTCTATCAATGAAAAGCAATTTTGTAAAATTCAATAATATTAATACCTTATCATCGCAATCGTCCTTTCTAATAATTCCTAACCCGTACGGCAATAAACTTTAATCTTGGACGTAAAGTAACACAGTGTACGGTCGTCGGTCGGTCGATCGATCGATTCGAAGCGGAAGACGGAAAAGAAAGAAACGATGCGAGGGCAACGCGAGGCACGGATGCGGCGAGGAGCGGAGAGGGGTGGTGTGGGGTGGGGTGGGGAGGGAGGGGAGGAGAGAAGTGGCGAAGAGGAAAGGAAGAAGAGAAGGAGGAGGAGTGGCAAGAAAGGAACGGAGGTTCTGCGAAGAGCGGAAGTCGATGGTGGACGGCTGATCGCTGCCGGATGTGCATCTTCCTTTTTCGACCAGAGTCTCGCATACTAATAAGGATCGTTTCCGTCTCGCTTGCCACTGATTTTGATGAAATTCCGAAGTTACGCGAAAGTAGAGAGCGAAAGAAAACGAAAGGGGCCGAGACTGGCCGAGCCGCGTCATTCTCTGTCGGAATTTCGTCAAAGTCCGCTGGGACCACCTGTCGATCGGATTCCATCGGAGCAGCTGCCTCTTCCAACGGAACTCCGAACCCTGTTCTCTTCCTACCTCGCTCCACCTTTTCCCTTTCCTGTCCTTTTCCTCGGTTTCCTTTTACATATTTGGCGCGTTCGAACAGCCTTATCGCGCGCGACTGATTAGATCATGGTTCGCAACGAGTGGCTGGACAAAGTGTATCCGAGTTTCTTCGTGTCTCCGTGGTTCAATATTGCAGACAGTTTAACTAGTTTCATCCAGCCGGTGCAACAAAGAGAAAAATTGACAATTCCAACACGACTCAAAGAGGAAATGAGATTTGATTTTCTCGATTCCTCCGTTCGGACGTTGCAGATAATTTAGCTAGGTTGATCTATCCGGTGCAACCAAGAGGAAGATTGCTAATTACCGGTGACTCAAAGAGTCAAAGAGGAAATGAGATCAGCGTTCTTCCTAGCGATCGCTGACGAATTGTTCCGGAAAATAGAAAATAGGAAATAGAAGCTTACCTTGCTGATGACAAAGTCCTTCTCGTCGAAATGACGACCATACATTTTCGGCGCCTCACCGGGTATCGGTTCGATCTTCACGCAGACCTCTTGACCCTTCCTCGCGGACTCGACAGGCTTGTGATTGTACTCTATACTGGTGACCATGCCCAATTCGAGGAACTGCAACAACGAAACGACGCGGAATCATTAACCGGAAGGGATCTACACGTTGTAGACTGTCTATAATTATTTTGATCGATCATGTATTTAATACCGTAGAATCTCCGTGAAGATCGTTTTGTTTGCAACGTGCCGCAACTGATTACTCGGAATCGGAACGCGTTTTGTATCAGCGTCGCAACCTAATAATTAATGGATCGCCGATATCAGGATTTCGAAATAACCGTCGGATGACAAATCGGCTGTCAAACAGGATAACGATCGTGTCGCGATGTAGGCTAATTTGCATGCAATTACAACCTCAAGGATTTTCGGCGTAGCGTTTCGAATGCAAATAGACCCGTAATTTAAGACAGAAGTTGGATCATCGTTCCCGGTAATCGATCCAACGAGACGTTTCATCGAATCGGACACCTGGCTGCGTCGGCCAGTGGGAAAAATCCTCGATCCAGCTGGATAAAAATCACTTTTCTCAGCTACTCCTTCGATGATTCGTTCCGATAGCAATTATTAAACCCTTGTCGTCCTTCGACGAGTCACTACTCGCGATGAACATTTCAAACAAAATCTAACAAATATAAATGTTATTCCTTTCTTTTTAAATGAAATAAAATTTGATTCTCGTGTGACAATGAAATTTCCAGATCCTATAAATTGTTCCTCGGGACTGTTAGATTGGACATTTTTCTCTCCACTGTGCCAGAAATATTATGTAATTTAAAATCATTTGAGAAATTCCCAACGAAACGATCCTAGAAGAGGATCGGTCGACTTGGAAAAAGCAAAGACACCTCGGAGGAGAATTCCCATTGAATAGAAATGTGTCTCGTGCGCAGCGATCGGAGTGTCTCGTTGCGTGGGCATAGCTCCGCCTATGCATTCCTTTCCTCCTTTCCTCCTTTCCGCGACCGGAAGTCGAGAGAAAACCGAGTACCTGAGCATTGCGCGTTGTCAGGCCCCGACTCGGACCTATAGATGGTATACATCATATTGTGCAATGCGTTTTCATCGTGAATTTTCGCCGAAAAGACAAACTCAGCAAAGACAGAAACGCGTTGTTCGAATCGATCGACAATGACCGGTCGAATATGCCCGGACCCTACCCTGGCCGAAACCCACGCCGAATGACCAATATGCCCACACACGGCCGATCCTTCTCGCTCCGAGCAGTCCGAGCCCCCTGTTCTCTCGTCCTTCCTGCCTGTGCTCGTCATCCTCCGCCACGCACAGTGGGAAAAATGACCGATTTAGGGCGGGCAACACCGCAAAACCCTAAACGCTACAACTAATCGATAATTCTAATCGAATTACACTGCATTTTATACACACAGTATATTTCTATTTCCTATACCATTGTACGAGAGTATATTGTACGAGATATTATATCAATCTCAGATCCAAATATGAAAAATGAAAAATGAAAAAAAAAATCATATAGAACCTTTCTCGGTCGAAAGGAATAATATTTAA
The DNA here is from genome assembly GCA_028455615.1 of Lasioglossum zephyrum. Classification (NCBI taxonomy): domain Eukaryota; kingdom Metazoa; phylum Arthropoda; class Insecta; order Hymenoptera; family Halictidae; genus Lasioglossum; species Lasioglossum zephyrum. Next base: position 1,734,636 of record CM052333.1, on the reverse strand, counting down.
TTTTCAAGTTGAAATAGCTCGAAAAGTTCGAAGGGTGAAAAGTCAGATTTCAGCGAAAGAAAATTTCTGAATACTGCAACGATATTGTCCTAGGAATGTTGCAACAATCTGAAAGTCGAATTCGAGAGAATGATTTTGTGAATATCGTTGCGAAAATCGAGGATCGTGCAGTATGGTTGGTCGTTGCTCGAGAGCCGCTGCGCTGCACGCTGGTATCCTCGCAAATGTTTGCTCGCTACCCGGCCGCGTTATCTCCGGTCTGTAGCGTGTATCGTGTATCGTGTGGCGGCGAGTTGATACGCGGGCACCGTTAGCGAGCTGCGCCGCTGATTAGTACCGACGTTTGTCGCCCGATATATCCGGTGATTATCGTCGCACTTCCCGTCCGGAAGCGATTGCTCCACGGGGCGCAGAAACATATTCGCTTCCTGCGATTTAATTAGTCTCGTCGGGAAATTTTATTAAGGGGACTGAAGCATGGTTGTTCGAGCCATTCGAAACCCGGGTTGCGCTAAAGAACAGCACAGGTGTGGTTAGTAGCCGAAGGAATTGTCCGCGTAGAATGCGAACAGCGGCTCAGCGGAGAATACCTCCGACTAGAAGAAAAGGAGAGCACATGATGATCCTTTAGGCTCCTGGACAGCAGGGGGGTTTTCAGTGGGTATGTCCTACCCTTAGTTTTTTTAACTTCCCGATTTTATAGGGAATTTCCCCTTCGCGTAAAATGCGTACGCATTTCCCCGCTGTCCTTAAAGGGGAAAAAGGCCCGCCGGGTTGCACCGACGAAAATAAATATTCGTGTCGGCAACGATTAACGAGCCCTGCGCAAGGGTCATGGCATATCGATCGAAACATCGAACGAGCTAGCCATCGAGGTAGCCGGTGACGAGAGATGGAGCGTGACGAGAGCGATAACGGGTAACCGTTGGCTTCGATGGAGCCGCGTAGCCTCGAGAGTTGCTTTTTATCGAGAATCGAGAAACGCGATTGTCCAAGAAGGGAACGGAGCAACCTTAACCCGCTGTATCGATTTATTTATTCCCGTCGTTGTCGTTGCTCGAACGTCTACGAAACTTTTCTTATAATTCCACTCGGAGCACCCCTGTCAGCTAGACCAACTCTGCCAAGACCATTAAACACCTTTAGAATGCAAGTTAGGAGTGTATACGGTATACGGTAATATACGGAACCTTAGACATCTAGATATTTGGTTAGCTTGATCGTGCATCTATTTATTTATTCTGAGATCAAGCTAGCCGAATATTCAGATGTCTCTTGACTTGCTCTCGACTTTTACCCGCAATTTTATCCACAACGGAGCTATGTATACCATAGCGAACAGATCGAAGCTAGAAATAGAATGTATACTTTTATAATGGAAGCGTTCACATTGAACCGGAGAGTTCCAATCGGATACTCTGATCCCTATGCAATCTTTTATTTCGACAGGATAGGGTGGTCCGATCGCAACAGCTTCGCTAGCCGTGTCTGTCGGGCGATTTTCACCTGGGGGAAAGGTGTGCCAGAGGAAAGAGAACTCGAGGAGTCATGCGTGTGCCCGAAGCGGAGAACCACGCCGACGATGGTTGGCTGTTAGCCGCTCAGGCTCGTACAAACTATAAAGCTTTCTAAATCGGTGCGGCTCACGAAAATAGACTTCCGGTTCCCGTCTCGCGCGTTTACTCGCTGTGCCACGCCGAGCGTCTGCTACAGAGTATGCTAACACCCCGACCGGGCCAAGCACGACCAACCCGACCAACCCTCTCCTTCGACCCTCGTTTTTCTCTATTTTTCTTTGTTCGTTCTTCCACGGAAATCCATCCAATTCGAACGACCAACGCGAATCTTCACCGCGAGAACGCATCGACACCTTCGACGCCGTCGCGTCGCATCGGTCCTCTCCCCCGACGCATCGCCAAGTCGAAAACGTAAACAACCAACCGCGACAACAGCAATTCTTCACGTCTCTAGCGCGTTTTATCTTTCAACTTGTCTATTTATTTGTTTTACGTCGCTTTCGACTCTTCTGTTAAGGTTACTTCGCGACGGAACCTACAGTTTATTAAAGGTGGCTTCCAATCCACTTTGAGCGCCACAGTATTTTCAACTACCTCTGGCTCTTGGACTGTGTTTTTCTTTCGAGAGGATGCGAGAGAATTGTCCATCTAAGAGATTTCTGTCTCTTCGAGCCCGAGAGCTTGCTTGCGTTTTACAAGAATGAGAAGGGTCCAACTATTCCGTGTTTATGGCAGATCGTTTCGCCGGACACTGTACCTGCGCGGCGCCGCACAAAACAAAATCTTGTAATTTGAAAGTCGAAAAATTGAGTCTTGGCCAGAAAAAGTAAGCAGAGTTCAATATTAAATTTTCTCCTGATTTCTTGGACTCGTTAAAACTGCTTCCTAATATTCCTGTCGCTGCGAAGACGTTCTTAGATTGTCGGCATCAGGAGAAGATTTGTAAACAAATAACAATAACGATAAATAATAATCGGGAGCAACCGGTTTGCAGCGGGCAGATGCTGCTACGCTGTCGAGAGTGCTCGCGCGAAATGGAAAGAGAGAAGGAAAGAGAGAGAGAGAGAGAGAGAGAGCAATAATTGACGAGGCTCTCGTACAACCGAAGGCAATCACAGTTTTTTGTCCCCTGTAACCGATCGGATCAATAAGATCGAGATAACTTGTTTAGCGATCCGCCGGAGATCGCTACGCGTATCGAACGAGATATCGAGCTCCGACATCGAGGTTAATCGCTGATACACCCGGCCGAGGACGATGCACGAAGAAACAAAGCCGGACTACCACTTAGTTTTCCAATTTTTCTATTTGCGGGTTCTCGCAGTTTTTTTGTTCAGAACCAATAATACCGGATACGGCACCCGAGACTTCTACTCAAAGTATCGCCGTTGTGTTTAGCAATACGAAAGTGTTCCAGGAAGAAAATGTTTAATTGAATGGGGCGGATTTATTGCGATGGACAAGATTCTTTTCTCTAGAACATATTTTCCGATATTTCACGGTCATCCTCGTTAAAAAAAAAAACGTATTTGATTAGTGCAAAAGACAAATTCAAAAAGACATTATTCTTTGAAATGAATATCTGAACGTATGCCGTGCTAATTTTTTAATTCTCGTTTTTAGCCCCGACTTATTCGAGGAATAGGTATAATTCAGGACAACGATGGTAGAGGTGAACGCGCGCAAACATCGCGACGGAATTCGACGTGCCGCGGGTGTATTTCGTTGTTTACGGTCGGCAGGAAACGTGCCACGAAACGATACTGTCTCGCGGCTCGGGCCAACTCGTTCTCCCTTGCCCTCTCTCTCTGTCTCTCTCTCTCTTGGGAGAGAGACCGTGCCATCGTTCTGAATGGGGTCTAAGTTTAGTAAAGGGACGCGGACGGGAGAGCGAAGTGAACGCATTCGATGTGCTCGAGGAACGTGCAACGAGCAACGAGCAAACCGTATCACGGTCTAACGATAGGGAGAAAGACCGCGTCGACACAGACAGCGGTGCTCCAGGATGCTGAGACTGGCGAATCTCTGTCAAGTTGAGGGATCGCGTCCACATAGGAATTTTGCGAAGCAGAAAAGCAGTCGTTCGCGTGTTGGGAAGCGGCCCTTGAACATCCAAGTGAAAATAACAGGTCGATGCTTTGCATTATCGAGAAATAAAAATCCGCGCGCATTCCTCACGGATATTGAGAAAGAATTTGCAAACGCGATCTCGTCGATCGAAGAACTGTTGCAATGTTATTTCTTAACGAAGCGACGTTTCGATATGGTTCGATTTCGGAGACCGGAAACGGAGCGACGCCCCTCGATAAGCATTCTTTCGTCGACACGTTTAAGCGTTTATCGTCGGCATTCGTTGTTGGCGAAATGAATCGCGAGCTCGGGTAAAACGATCTACTCGACATTGGAAACTCGACATCCGGTCTGCACGCTTCTCTCTCTCTCTCTCTCTCTGCCTGTCTCCCTCGTGTTGGTTCTCTCAGGCGCTCTTTCCTTCGGCCTCTTTATCTCTCTTACTCTTGCTTCTCTTTCCCAAGTTATTTCTCCTCTTTTTTCCTTGGTTCGCTACGATAGCAACGTTAACCAGCTGCCTACTTAGAGAAACACCGACGAAACGCGAGAGAACGAGAGGAACGAGCAAGTTAGAGGCTGTGCTTCGGAGAGGGGACAACAGAGAAAAAGATAGAGCGACAGGGACAGAATACGCTTGCACACTAACGCATCGACGTCACTTACTCACCAACCACATCCCGTCTTTCGGCCTTCCGGCTCGCCTGTAACTTTCGTGGAAACGCCTCTGGCTTCCTTCCGGTCGGTTATCACTCGTTAGACTCTCGAAACGTAGATACACACTCTGTTTCTCGTGTATGTACTCTTCCTACCCGCCTCGTCGACATTACGAATAACAAGTCAACTTTGTTACCGCTCACTTCGCACTTAACGACCTTGTAACGATAACCCGGGCATTACAACCCCGCGGCAACGGACACTTCTCTCATTTCTTTTATATATTCCGTGTTATTAACCCTTATCGCCCAGAGGATATTATCGCGCGTTCGCCGCTCGAATAAATCCTGTCGTGTACGGACTGCTGTAAATTTCTGTTCTCGTTTCTCATCACAATTGTCAACTTTAACCGTGACCCTCTTTGCAAGTTGCACGTAACAGAAGTTATAAAAGTCAAATAAGTGTCTCTGTAGTAGTCTTCGTAGATCGGGAGTAAATAAGAATCGTAGCAAATTCTGTGGAATTTTATTTTCTAGAATTTCTTGAAGCCATAAACGCGTAAAGATCCGCAGTCTAGTTATAATCAGTTGTAAATGATCTCACTGTTGAATAAATGCATAAACATTAAATCAATAAAATCCTGTCGATTTTGTAAGGAAGAAAGTTAGTCTAGTTTTCGAGATTTTCAGAAGAGACGAGAACAATGGAAAAATGTGTCAGTGTGACAACGAGTAAGGATAATAATCAGGTATTTTTGTACCTGTGACGAACAGTTTGGCGGGATCGCGGGGGTGCGCGAGCGAGAACAAAGAAAGAAAAAGGAGCCGATCAGGGAGGATAAGAAATCTCGTTTCCTTCGCGGCTCTCATCTCATCTCTCTCTCTCTCTCTCTCTCTCTCTCTATCTCTCTCCGGAAGAGGATCGTCCGGTTGGTTGCCGGCTTTCCGGCTCTCTTCGATGCCCTTCCTCTCTCGAGTTTTCGACCTTTTCTCTAATATTAGGCATCCGGCCGGCTGTCGGAAGGTTGTCCCACCGCGGCGCAGCTTGACGCAGCGCGGTGCGGCGATCGTTTCGGAAGCCTGGAAAAAGCACGAGCGCACGCGAAGAGAAGGCACGAAAGCACGAAAGATTCGGGTGGTGCCGTTCGCGTGTCTATTCGAGGACACGCGAGCGTATTGCGCGCGCATACTCGGCCGCGCCCCTACCTCCGCCCCTTGGCTCCGTAGAGCCCCGCGGTTCTGCCCGTGAAAAAGTTTCACGGCTGGGGCGTTATCGTTGCCCGATCACGGTACGCGAACAGGTATCGCGTTCCGTTCGCGTGCTCGTTAATTAGCTTCCCTCGCGGGAGAGCTGCCGCATCAACGATCCTCCTGTCCTCCTCCACCACCTCCGCTTCCCATCTCTTCCTTCTCCTCCTCCGCCACCACCTCTCAATCCCACCGACGTTTTAATTTTCTGCTCCCGATCGGCAAATTCACGTACAGCCTCCTCTCTCTCTCTCTCTCTCTCGGCTCACTCTCTCTCACTCCCCCCTTCCCCTCGCGATGGTCGAACGAAGAAGGAAAACCGGGCCGGAAAGGGGAGACGCGCGAAGGAAGAAAGAGAACGCGGAGGTGGAGGAGACGGAGGAGAGGCACCAGAGGAAGAACGTTACGAGCGGCCTTCCGCCGGAAGAGGACTCATACACCACGGAGTTTCTAGTTCCTGTCACTCGGGGAGCACCGACGCGACGGCGACGGACTCAACGCGGTCAGGCAACGCAACGCGCGGCGGCGATTCCGCTCCAAAAATCTCTCTCTCGTTCGCGTTTCCTTGATATAATTATCGCCGTACGTCGAACCGGCGCGACCACCGGAAGCCGCGTTTAAATCTGTAACGCCGCTAGTTCCGCTAATTATGCTCTCTCTCTCTCTCTCTCCGCGTTTCCATTATCACGTCGAAACAATACGCGCGACGATAACCGCCGCGTCGAACGAATTCCACAACGAACAAAATTTCGTAGTCGCTCGGACTCGTTTCTCCATCGGCGTTGTCCTCGGCGCGTTCCCAACGTACGAGCGCGTGTCAAATGCAAACGGAAGCTTAATCTCCTATCTTGTTTTCGCGATCGGATGAAATACTTAACACGTTCGCTGCCCATAACGCTTACAAGCAGACTGCGGATGCTTACGCAATTATATCGTATACCAATATGGTAGCTCAACAAATTTGAATCAACACCGTGTAACGCAGCATACGCGTTTGCTTCCCTCTCGGCGATCTTACGTTCGAGAATACTCGATACGAGGATCTACGGAACCGTCGAGTCAGGCATCTGCGCGAATCGTTTCGAATTGGAACAGCGAAAAAGAGAGCTGACGAGTAGGCCAGATCGTCGATCGCGCGGGGTTAATTGGCAGCGCGGCTAATAGAAATGGAAGGTACCGATGGGGATTCGAGCAATCTCTTCGGTTGGTATCGTTATCGGGCGTGTACGGTTGTTGCGCAACGGCCTCGATAGGCGCTTTAACGTCGAGCGGAAATCCGGCGGATTCTTTTAGCCTGCCGTTTTCTTGCCGTTCCGCCGTTCGTTCTCTTCGTCTTTTCCCTTTCCCTCTTTCTCTAGTCGGCGAGCACTCGACGTGGCTGCTCGACGTGGCTGCTCGACACGGCTCGACACGGCTCGACACGGCTCTACACGGCTCGACAAGGCTCGCCGCAGTGGCTGCCGTTGCTCGCTACCAGCTCGATCATCCGAGAGCCTTCTGCTCCGTTCGGCAAACGCTCGCTCGACCGTTTTTTCACAAACGGTTCGTTCATCGGATCGATCGTCTGTCCGATCCATCCTCATCGCTCGACTCAACTACAACTTTAAAGAAATGGAAACGCGAGAAGAGCTAAGAGGATCTGTTAGGATCTCGGCTCCACTGGTCTAGAATTCATTTCCATCGCCGCGGTGATAAAATCCAGGAGTCGCTCGGCGTCGCGAATCAAACGAAATTCGCTGGACGGTTGCGGAATCACGTAGGACGCGCGGTGTCCTTTTTCCATCCAGGTTCTCGCCGGTCTTTCTTTCGCGAGACCGCCTGTCTCGTACGCTTCAGACCTGACCTAAGCCAACTAAGTTTCGTGATATCCGACATCCGGTCCGGATCATCGTTCGCCAATATAAAAGCAAAGACAGATACCGACCGGCTTCTCCATTCAAGAAACGATCCCGGTCCGATCCAGCTCGGCTCGCCCCGACCCGACCTGATTCTTTCTTACGCAACACCCCGCTTCGAACGTTTCGGAATCGCTGCTACGATAAACCGTTCTTAGCTTGCAAGCTTCTTGCAATCTTTACCCTTTCGAGCTATTTTAACTTGAATATTTAACATCTCTTCCTATCTAGTAATCTAGTCCGCTGCCCGTTTTCAATCCGATCCGCGAGGTTAATACATATTGTTATTCGCATGGACAAAATTAAATATAAATCAAATTACGTGAAATAAAAAACTTATTTCATTATTTGGCCCGAACGATCTCAAGAATCTCCAATTTCCGCATGTCAAAGGAACTTTGAGACAACCTGTAGATTAAAAAATTACGACCACGGCGTGAACGAAGCGGTCGTGATTCCGCGATCACTGTGACGAATCACGGTTAGCGATTGTTGCGTGATGTCGCTAGTCTCGATAGCATTGATAATAATGGTTCCGGCCACTTTCTACCGGTGGAATTTCCGTTGAATTTTAAGAAAGGCCAAAATGCACCGATGAAGCAAGGTAGGGCCCCGCGCGCGCGCGCTGTGCGAAGCGAAGCGCGTGGGCCAACAACGTGGTCGGAGCTGCTTTCTACGCGCAGGCGAAAAGTCTTCGATCGCGCACGCAGCCAGACACAACCGTGGATAGTGGATATACACCGTGCAACACAGCCCAATCCGAATCGATACCAATTTTACACGCTTCCTCCACTATCACCCACATACGATCCAGGCATTATCCAATCGGATTATTCATTGTCGCATTCTCGTACGAAACGCGACCGCCCTGACCGAAAACGGTTCTATCATCGTCGAATTCTCATAATTTCGCTCTGCGAACGCGAAGTCTCGCGGTAAATCGAGAGCAACCGAGTCACGCCCACCGCCGCCTCCAATCCCCAATTCTCCAGAAGCCCTTCTCCTTTTTCGCTCGGCTTAATTTCGACTTCTCGGAATCTCTTAGAGACCGGAGAGTTCCAACTTGTAGCTCGCGAGTCGCGCGCGACACATTCCCCGCTTACGACTAATTTATCTAGCATTGAAAAACGTATTCAATCTTCTCACCCATAATCCCAACAATTATAATACCAACAATAATGAAACTAATCCATTATTTTCCACCTAACATCCCTAATACTTTCCGTTGAAGAGAACGCGAGGGAGGGTGCATCGGCGTTTCGACGAGGAGAAATGCGATTTGGGAAAAGGCGAACGGGCAACAGGTGCAGGAACGCGTCTAACGCGTCCTTTGATCGAACGCCCACTTGTGTTCGTCCTGTCGCGAAGCCACGGAAAGGGAAACGATTGGACGCGACAAGCCGGGTTCCAGCAGACAGGCGGACAGGCGGACAGCGGACAGGCGGACAGATAGACAGACAGGCTGGCTGCGGGCGCGCGAGTTTGACGATCTAATTGAACGGTGTCGAGGGAATTGGCCGTCCCTCCTGACGAGACTTCCCAATAAATCAACCGTTTCCCACGCACGGTACGAAAATCTTCTTGAATCTTGCGCAAATATAACGCGGCCATTCGGGGGCGAGCGATTTGCCTAGTAAATCATCTCTCGGAGCTGGAGTCCGAGCGACTCCGTGGCTCGGGAGAGAAGGCTAGGGACTCGACACGTGGGCGTCTTTCACGAGAGTGTACCCGGACGGAATTTTTGTTTACCGTGGAATTTGCGGGCTGCTAATGGCATCGCGACGCCTACGAACCCCGGGCTAGGCAACCTGTAGCTGTTCGCGTGCTACCGCGTAAGGCGAGGCTGCAAAGAACTGCTGCCCACCAGTTTACTCCTACGGCAAAGAGAACGAGAACCGATGGAACGGACGACGCCGCCGCGCCACCACGCCGCGCCGCCTTCAATTTTCCGAAAACCTTTCAAGCGGTTATTCAAACATATTTTATACGGAAAACCATCTACGAAATATGTATCGGTAACAGTGTTCCGATTACAAACACAGTTCTTCGCGCATGCGCGGCGATTCCAGGGGGGAGCTTTCAAGTTCCAGTTTATCCGTGCTCGTAATGTACGAGATGACGAAGTAACTTTCCAGCGTGGAAAAAGTGCAAACTGTCGATAAAAGACTGCTGGAGGATCGTTGAGAAAGACAGGAGCGTTTACGGCGACACTTGCTCGGGTACACCCTGTGTATAGCTTCCGTGGCGACTCCCATGCGAGCGTCGTTTGTTGTTAGGTTTGTTGAAACGCGGCTTGAAACATTCTCGAGGAAACGGGACGGGACGGGACGGGAGGGAAGGCGAAAAATCGGTGGCCGGAGGATATCGGTCCGGTGACCGGCCGGTCACACCTACGGGAAAGAGAAAGAAACTCGAGGAAACCGGCGAGGCTGTCTCGGAACGATTTTATACGCGCTTGGTCGATAGATCGGAAGGAGGGGCGGTGTGTGATCGATCGCCGACCAACTGGATCGCTGCTATTTCCCCGCGAACCGACGAACGAGTTCACCTACGCGTCGACAAATCGCGAAACCGAGTGGATTATCAACGGCTCCGATCGCCGCGAAACTACCCGATCGTGGCACTGCTTTTCTTCCTTCGTGTTACGTATCGTCGTAGCGCCGAAAATCCATGAGATATCGGTAGAGGATGCGATTCGAAAAGTTGGTGGAGAATCGATCGACGAAATTCAATAAACGAAAGAAAGCGGCTCCCATGAAAATCACCGACTCAAATTTCCCCTCTGGATGATAGGCTGTCGCGAGAACATTCGTAGATACTCACGTCTTTGCTGGGCACGCAGAGAGGGGTTCCTTCTTTAACGATTCCTGCTTCGACCATCACACCCATCACGATAGGATCGCGGGAGTTGAAGATGTGCTGAAATAGAGGCCAGTGATATTTTAGACGGGTCAAAGAAGCTCGTGGAGTCTCGCTATGCGAAAACGCTATCGCTCGATTCCTGTCGAACGCGTCAACGGTAAGAAGAATCCGTGAGTCGATACATACCTGTGGCAATATGCGAAGCTTGCACGGAAACACGGCGATGTGCTTGTTCTCGTCTCGCTTCCGTTGCTTCAGCTCTTCTCTGTACGACGTGAACTTGTCGAACAGGTGGTAAATAATGTCCGCCTGGAAGATCTTCACCCCGAGGGAATCCGCCAACTCCTGGGCGTCTCTCTCGATCTTCACGTCGAACGCGAGAATTGTGGCGTATCTGCGAACCAAGCAAACTTTGTCAACATATCGTTTATCTCGTTCTCTGATTCTTACGTAGAGGTCATTCACTCTGTGGAAATTCTAAGGACAGTTTTCCGTACTACATGTGTACTCACTGGCTGTCGTGTTCCAACATGATAGAGGCCTTCATCACGTCCTTCTTGACAACGGGACCGATTCGGATGCCGGCGTACTGTAACACAACGCGAGAAACATTCTCGTCATTCTCGTTTTCTTTTTCCTTTTCTTTTTTATAATTGTACTCATCGTGTAAACGTATCATTCTCGCGGAACGCATTCCCTTTGAATTTTTAGTCGAACGTTCAGGGCATCTCGATGAGAAAACCTATCGACGACGCTGCTCTCGTTCTTTCGTATTTATCATAATTCCATTGCGAGAAAAATCTTTCTTACTTGTTTAGAATGTATCGCATACTGTAAAATCATTCATCCTTTTATGTCTACATGGTGAGATGTATTTCTTCAAAATACGACGGTAAAAATAAAACGTAACGTGTAAAATAAACATGGGTGAACTGTTATGCAGCTATTTTTCAGAAGCTTTAAATGGATCGACGCATTATTTTTCGTGGAAAAAATTCCTCAAGATTAGCTTTTCACAGGACCCCGTTCCTGTTAAGAGAAAAAGAGACCCTACGATGTCACTCCTGAATCGAAGATCCACGATTGGGCGAGCGTATCGTCGCACGGTTGTAGGTGCGTTTATTTCAATGTGTCGCGTCTCGTCTCGTCTCGTCTCGTCGCGTTTCGTCGCGTCTCGTCGCACCAGGCTGCCCGAATCCGAACAGCATGCGTCACTAGTTATTTTCGCGGCGAAACTGACACACACGCTCGCTCGCATACCGTTCCCCGTGTATTTATGTTACGGTGACAGAGGTTTATGTTTTAGCTTAATATTTTGTTTTCCTTCCGACTACGGAACTACGTTCGCGCTCGTACGCGTTCCCGTTCCCGTTCGAACGCCGCGCTCGCTCCCTTCGCTCTTTCGAGCGGCGCGCTTCTTCGATTCTCATTTTTTATCTCAATGTTCACTGTAGACGCTGAGCAACTCTCGAAGCAACATACGACGCCGCCGCCACTGGAATCGCAAAATGACGCGCGAGAAAATCGAATAGACGTCTAGCTTTCAAAATAAACATTCTTTGACGATTTCTCTCTCCAGAAGCGTCCTTTTTACCACGTTTTTTAAATTGAAGAAATAATCGCGGTCGTAAAAGTTGGCGAAACTCGAGATTTCTCGGGGTGTTCGAGCCAGCGGACAAACGGCTGAAGCTCGCTGAAGAGAATAGACGAAATAAGCAGAAAGACGAAGGATACGAAAGTTAGTCGCGTCGACGAGAATTTTCGAAGATAAGGCTGGGTTTTTAAGACTTCCGGTTGCGTCGTCGCATACCGATATTAGAAGAAGATACGGCCGGTCGGCCGGTGCTTTTTTACGCGGGCCACCGTAACGCATCCTCCAACATGTTCCCGTCCACGTTGATGCCTCGACGTAACAGCGTACACGTGTTTCGCCCTTTTTTTCTTCTCGTCGCGCCGGGGGGAACTTATTAGGATAATCGAGCCTTTTTTCTGCTGAATTTTTCAAGCGTTTCCCTTCCTTAAGTTTCTCCGGCGAACTGATCGCGCTCAATTCTGCCCATCATTACGAATTTCAAAGAAACGAGTTTATCGGTTATTTCACGTCGCATTAATTCACATTCACATATTTAAATATAAATTCAAATTCAACTTTTAATCACTGTACGTGCTCATAATTACGAAGAAAATGTCCCAAGTCAAAATTCTTAAATCTTAAAAGAAAAAGACAAGTTTATCATCAGTTACTTGACATCTTTTTTTCGTTTTATGTATCTCGCGACAAGACATACATGTATGACTTGGACCAGTTTCGTAACGACGAGCAGAATCGTCTTGCCTTCGTAAGAATGATCCATGCTCGTTATTACACATAATATTAGTTATGGATAGGCGACCGGAAGCGTACGGTGCATCGTTCTAAACACGCGAGGGCCGTTGTGAGCGACGCTTTAGCGAATCGTCGGGCTGAAACCCGGTGAAACTCTCCCGCGACCTTTACGTAATGAATGAACGAGTGAACGAAGAACCGGCGCGACGGCGATGAACGATAGAGGAAAAAGGAAAGAAAAACGGAGGGAGCCAATTAGAAGGCAGCAGCGCTCGATAAACGAGCCTACTCACCGAAACACCCGGCAGAGAGCTAGTCATGTTTCATTGATGAACGGTGAACCGTTCCACCGTACCCGTACCGTACCGTACCGTACCGTACCGCACCGCGCCGCACCGCACCGCACCGCACCGCACCGCATCGCACCGCACACCGCACACCGCACATCGCACACCGCACCGTACCGCACCGCTTCGCCACCGCCGTGCGATACCATTCGCTGGAAAAAGGAAAGAGGACCCCGGTCGACCGGATCAATGAAAAAGAGAGAACGTAAAAAGGGTGTAGCGTGGGCGTGGGAGGAGGCCAGACAACGTGAACGAGGGAACGCTGACCGAACACACCGGCCGAACAATAGACCTCGTCGCGAATCGAACGGCACCGGCACCGTCAATACCATCATCGATCCCGCCGTTCAACTTGACGGTTCTGCTCCGTAAACTTTGCATTTCCCGATATTTCCGACACGCAAATAAAAAGCGAGACCTGGAAGTACTATCGCGAACGTTCAGAATACTCGCCAAGATTAGTAGTTCTTCGTTCGTACCGATCGGTCAAAGTTCGAAGCCTAGGTACTCGGGGAGCCCGTTTCTGCTATCCGTTGAGCAGCGGGGGAGGAGGAGGGGAAAGCAGGACGGAGGAAAATAGGAAAGAACAAAAAGCGGTCGGATGAAAAGGGCTGCTGCGAGAGCGAACGCGGCGCAGGGGAAACGGGGAAGAGAAAGCGAAGGGAAAGAGACGGAGATTCCACGGAGAAAAGACGAACGACAGATGTTGCCAGCGAAATAAATGCTGGTACAAACGGGAGAGGAAGTCGAAAGAGCAACAGAGAGAAAAACGGAGGGGTTCGTCGGAGAGAGAGAGGGACGCTTCCGGCATTAAAAACCGGCCCGCAGGCCACGGATCCTCTTCAGCCTCTCTCTCTCTCTCTCGTCATAAACCGCATTAAACATTTTGTTGAACGATTTCGTAGACCACCCTGTACATAGAAGTTCGCATCTATCCGCGCGGACCAACAATCCGAAACAAAAATCGCGCGATTAAGGCCCGCTACACACATCCGTTTTACACAGACCGTGCAGAATAACGGACGTGCACGTCGACTGATATACGATAATCTAATGACTACTGTAAATACGGTTCGAACAAATGTACAGCGCCTAATTGAATTCATAGGAAATATTTCAGAACGCAATCCCGGTGTTTGAACTGGGCCTGTTACTTTTCCGAAGCTTCGACTCTTCAAAGATTCGAATCGCATAACTTGATTCCAAATGCAGTAGTGTTTGTAATTGTGTCAAATATAATATAACTTGGCAGCAAAATTTCCTAGTTTGCAGCTTCGAAAATCCGCTTCTTTTAATCCTCTAATAATTCACTACAGAGGTTCGAATTTCAAAGCTTCGGAACATTCGATTCTCGATTGAAGTTCAAAGCTTGAAAATCTTGGAAGGAAAATAAACAACAGCCCTAGTCTCAACTGTCCCCAACAGATAGGCGTGTACGCGAATGTGACAAACTGCGGGCGTAGTTTGCGAAAAACTATTGATTCTGCTGAACTCGGGATCGAGCCGTGAATTTTTCGCTCGTGTCTCATGGAGTCGGAGAGCTCGATTCCGTTGTAACGTGGCTCGTGACGACCGGCCGGACGGACGGACCGACGTACAAACAGACGGATGGATGGACGGACGGACGGACGGACGGAGGTGCAGCTCGCTCCTCTTCTGCAGCAGGAAAAGATGGCTCGTTTCCTCGCATTGTTTTTAACCGCGGTATATAAGCAGCTATACCGGGACATGGGAGCGGATATGCGGAGCGCGGACACGCGAGTACACGCTCTGTCGGCCCTGTGCTGCCGGCAACCGACGATCCTACACACAAGCCTTTCCAACGAGACCGAGAGAACCCGCTCGTCGTTGCTTCTTCAGCAAAGCCAACGCGAATCCTCGCATCGTGGATACGTTCGTTCCCCCCGATCGACAACCTCGAATATACAATATTCGTAACGCCATATCAGCATCTCATTGTCACAGTGATCGCAGAATCACGGTTGTCATTTCAACTTGATTCACGCTTCTGATCGCGATTTTTTAACCTAGAGTCACCTTGCTCACTGTCGGATTAATTCTTCGTCTCGATTGAATTTCTTCTTTTCTAAAGACATCAATTAGCTTAGGATTGTTCACTGTGAATATTCATCAATCTTTTTAAACATATTTTTCTGCTGATACTTGTTGTGGACAAGTTTTTCTATTGTCCCGAATGCGACAGCTGTTCATTTCATGGATTTATTCGAAACTGAGTGAACGAATAACGAGTTTGTTTCTCTTCGGGTGAAAATAGAGCCAAACTAGCCGTCGGAGGGTTGATAGATAAACGCGTTCGAGCTGGTACGCGACTAAAGACAAATCGCCGAATTCCCAAAGATTTCGACAAGCGAAAATCTTGGATCTACACATTTTGTTGAAACGTTCGCATTGTTCTCTCTCTCTCTCTGTTCCTCTGTATGCGTGTGTCTGGCTCGTGTTCCACGGCGCCGAACAAGACCGAAACGTTAATCGGTACGTGGCCGCACTACGTAAACGGCACGGTTAATTGTTAATCGATACGCGTGGTCTTCGGCTCGTTCCGAGAAGAATAGCGCGTGTCCCGGTTAAACTATTTGTTCCGATCTTGCTCGACCAAACAGGACGAGGACAGGAAGACGCTCGGCAAGAATGTTCGATTCGCCAACGCCATCATAATCAAGCGAATATGCGTACGTATGCGGTTCGAAGCCGTCGCGCGTCGGAGCCGAAGCCGAAGCCGAAGTCGGAGCTGAAGCCGGTGCTGAAGCAGGGGCGAAGCGGCTCGCTTCGTAAATACTAAGCGCTCCCCTACGCTTCCAACGGATCCACCAGCCCCGCATAATCAACGACGCGCAGGCCACTTAATCCGTTCGCGATCGAATCAAACCGACTCTGGCCGAGCAGTCCTAACAAAATTCCATTGGCTCGTCCCCGCAACTATTTCTCCCAAACGAAACTAGTACGCGCCGCTTCTGGAGGATTCGTTATTTCCGAATCGTGCGAGCTTTCCTAATTTCGTGCCGCGCCGTTTCTTTCTTTTCATCGCTGTACATCGATTATTGCGTTAGTCCTTTCAAGAGGATCGTCATTTTCTTTCACGTTGCTGTAATCTGTTGGTGATTCAGACTCTTCGATACTTTCCAAACCGTGTTCAGATTCTAGAAAATAAACGATAAACAAACAGCGGATCTTTATGTGTTTATCGTATTTATACGACGAAATCAATTTTTATTTTATTCCTGCTTCCCACAATCGATGCAGAACATTTTGCACAAAGATCCGCAGTCTAACGATAAAGTATGCAGCAACTGTATAATCAATTTAAAAATATCTTAGAGTCGGTACGATGTACTGACTGACGTAGTCCCGGAAGGGTTAATGGAAAATAGCGAGTTGGGCTAACGGGAGACTATCGAAACAAAATTTAATGGTGAAACGCGACGCTGCTAGCGCGTTGCCATGTTTCAGGACTACAGCCGCAGGTAGGTGGATTTCGAGTATCGCGACACGACCGTAAACGGCGCAGCGAAGAAATGGGGACTATCCGAAAAGGAATCACGAGCAATCGCGTCGGTTGGAACGAGGCCACGGGCCGACGCGTGCTGGTTCGATCGAACGGGACCGAGGTATCGATAGCCGGTCGGCCTCCGCCGCCCACGCTCCGCCGAAAAAAAGGGAGAGAGAGAGAGAGAAAAGTCGATCTTCGAATCCACGAAGGCATTCCTGTTCGAGGAGAGACCGGTGCATGGCACTCGTGGCTCGTCCGCGTGGCGCAATCATGCTCGCACGCCTTATGAACACGAGGACGCGCGCCGTCGCTGCTCCGCGCCGCTCAGGGCTACGGGATCGAGTCGGATCGGGTACGTCCGCCCGTTCGTCGATCCGTCCGTCCACCCACGCCGCTTTTGCTCCGAGTGTGGGCAGTTTCCTGTACGTTGGTCACGTATTCCTTTTTCCAGCCCACACGCGTCCGTGTGCAAGCGTTCCTCTGTGTCGCGAGCGCCCGCAAACGCTCGCGACAACTCCAACAATCGCTACCGACTCGAAAGGAGCAATCATAGCCCAACCAAACTTTTCTTCTAACCATTTTCAAGTCTACAACCGATTCTCACCAATTCTTTCTCCGCAAACCTACATTTTCCTTCTTTTCAGCTGGCTAAGTTCATGCTTGGACGAAAGTATTCATGGGCTTGCGCGAAAGAATTCGTGAGAATCGCGCGTACACTTGGAAATCGCCAGAAGAAAAGTTTCCTCGAGCTATGTTCATTTATAGTCGGTAGCGAATCTCGTCGTTGTCGCGAGCAAGCGTTTGCCTTTCCGTTTCCGTCCAGGCATAAACTTGCTCCAAGCATCGACACAACCTACGCTATCTATCCCTTTCTGTAACTTCTAGAGACATACGCTTTGCTTCCCTCGAACTGCGTTCCTCTTGCATCCTCGGGCCGAAACTTCTCTGCTCGGTGAAACGGGTTACGTACCCGAGTAAAGTCGCAAACAGGCACGAAGGAGCACGGGAGCTCGGAGGAACGGAGAATCGGTGAACGAAGGAAGGAGAGAAAGAGCAAAGGAGACGAGAGCCATCGTCTCTCCCTTACCACTCCTCTCTCCTCGGATACTCCCTCCTCCTGCGTGCCATATGTAAAACGCATAGCCGCGATGCGGTGTGGCAGAGGAAACGTACTTACGGCTGGCTACGTGCGTGCGTGCGTGCGTGTGTCGCGTATGCCAGCGATAAAACCTGACGTCACGAGCCACGTGATCGTACGATACGGTGGGGGCAGCCCATTCATAATCCGAGGAAGGACAGGCTTAAGGCCGTTTCGGATGTTACCTCGAACCGAACGACGTACCAGCATTTTTTCCTCTTTCTTTGCTTTCTTTCGTTCCGTTTGTCTTTGTCCTCTCTCCCTTCTCTTATACTCCCCCTCCCTCCCTCCCTCTCTCTCTCTCTCTCTTACTCGATGGTTCTTGAACCACGGCTGATGCACCACCGACAGCTCCGAACAGCGTCGAACGATGATAATGCTCGACGCTGCGAACTTGTGCGACCAGCCACGTCACCTCTCGGGTCTCTCTCTCTCTCTCTCTCTCTCTCATGAAAATGTCACGCGAAATTCTCGGTTCTCCTGTCTTTCGAAACTCTCCGGTATTACCAAATCGGGATTAGGATGCTTCGTCGGACTCGTAACGCAGCTTCGTTTCCATCTAGCTTTCCTCCGTGTGGATCAATCGGTTCGCCTCGGAAACGTAAACATCTAAATATCTGTTATCCAGCGCTTTCGACTAGAGAAACGGGAAGGCGCGTCCCGCACCCACGAAATTCTAAAAACTAGAAAAGTAGAAAACGAGAGAAAAGCGCAGGAGAAACGAAATAAACCGGGGAACGAGTTTTAATTGTCCGTTGCTCGAAGAACGCGCATCGCGTCTCATTTTACCGAGACTCTCGAACGTCTCTCGTCTCGCACGGAGGCCACTTATCCATCCTCTTTGCCTCTCCAATCTTTGCCAAGTGACGAAAGATCGTAGAGGAACAACCATTCATTCGCAAGGCTATCTCTCGTGCAATTTAACGTGGACTATTTTCGACAGAGCTCTTTCAAAATTTCATTGTTTACCGTTTCCTCCGGATTTCCTGTTTGGCTCGAGCACCAATGACACGCCGCGCCGTCGGCTGAACATCATCACCGTTCACGCAACGAAACACGACGCGTGAAACCATTGAAACATTTACACGGCTTCCGTTGCTTCGACGAATCCCCTGATCTCTCGAATATTACTTTGTAAGTCTTGGTGACCGCGCGAAAACATTGACGGGGGTGCTCCCCTAGTCTTGCATAATTCCTGAAATCTGCCAGCCTGCAATAATACCGATACCGACGTGCCGTTGGGCGCAATATTATTTCGTTAATCTCGTCCGCTTTCTAAGTAATCCTGAACAACCACAATCTTTCCTCTATCTCCTGCATTTCTTACGCACCGATATTTCTTCTTTTACGAATCTCTCGGCTCTCCGCCTCTCTACCGTTATCGAGAGACCTGATAAATACGTGGTGTGTGTGTGTGTGTGTGTGTGTATACCAAATACTGCTGAAACGATATTATTATTTCATGAAAGAAATTTCCGACGATAAGTACGATGTATTTTCGAATTTTTCAAAGACGTCGCAGCCTCGAGTTCGAAGACTGCCGTCGTACCTCCAGCACGAACGACGACCCCGATAGAAAATTGTACGTCACGGTAACATTTCTCTTTGCGAGAAATTTTCACGGAGGAGAGTTTCCCAGTGTGAAAAGTCCCATGACATGCAAGACACCCTGTGGAAGCATACAAGGCGTGCGAGGCGTGCAAGGCGTGCCCACGGATGCACAACACGACTGATAGCTCGATGGATCACAACTACATGCACCGTATGCGACCAATGAGTCGTATCCTGCTAAACTGTTAAGAAGGAAGTGGTTCGTTGCTGCCTCTTCTCTCTCGCTCGCCCTCCCGTTCCACACCTCGCCGGTCTCTCTCCGGCGAAACTCGCCCTCTTCTCCTCTGCGCGGCCTCCCAGCCTGCATTTCTCTCTGTCTGTCTACCTCGTTCGCTGCCTATCTTTCTGGTGGTCGTACTATTCGCTCCCGCGGTTACGCTTCGCTCTGGATGCTCTGTGGCGTTCCATCATTCAACGCAAAGATCGCGCGAAAGCTCGATAATAGAACCGCCGACAACGGCCTATTCAACGCCCTTTCGAAAACCTATCCAATCAATATCGACACAACTGTGCATTGCTCCTTTCCCAGTTGCCGAAACAGATCTCAAAATGTATCCAAGACGAAAATAAACACTTGAAAATTTAAAACTTTCGGTGAAACTCGCGAACATCGCGACACCCTGTACATAGTCGGTCGCGCATCCAAGCTCGCGCGACTAATCGAACAGCAGTTGATGCCGTAAAGCATTATCCGACTTGTACTTTCCCATCCGCTTGAATTCGTCCATCTCTGCGAGCGAATAAGAATCAATCGAACGAGAGACTCACCGGTATTTTGCTGCTCTTCAGGAAGTCTAATAACGCTTCGAGCGCGCCTAAAGTCGACGCCTGCACGTAAACGCCGCGTTCCGCCAGTCGAATATTCCCAAGAGCACTGCTCAACTCTTTCGCGATCTCCTCCTTCAAGATCTCCACCTCGTCGGGCTTCTGAGCCACTTGAAGATTCAACCCTGCTCGGAAAATCGGGAACCGTACGATTAGCTCATGGGATGAACACGATTCAAGTAAAATAATATATTAAATTGGGGGGACAGTTCTGTTGTATTTATTTGTTGTTGCCAGCAACTTTTGTTGCCATCTTCCAGTCAACTCCTGTTTTTCATTCACAAGCAAAATTATCTGCTTATCTCAAATACGACAGACCTTTCCCTCCAATACATGCGATCGTCAGAAAGGATTTTTACCTGCGATAGCCTTTTCCAGATCCTTCGCAGCGATCTTCACTCCCTGTGCTGCTTGAACTTCCCGATGCTCGATGTAGGCGCTCTAGAAAGGACAACGCGAGTAATATAGAGGTTGTCCTAAACCGCTTCTCTCCAAAGAGGAGGTAGAGATTGAGATTTCATGAAATCTGATATGCGATATAATGAAAATTCTACCAAATAGATTTACCTTGACTCTGAGCTCTTTCAACGGCTGCGGCATAAGAAGCGAACGTATTTGAGTGACTATAGGACCATCGGTTCCGGCGACTATCATCGTCTCGCCTTCCCTCAACTTTCCATTGACTAGAATACAATCTATCGTAGTACCCAAACCTGGCAGCGCTTTTACTTCCAAAACTGTAGCTTGAAGCTCGTCGCTGTACATAAGTCTCTTAGCTAGGGGGCCTTGGCAGGCGTCCACGATCAATGACAACAGGTTACCCATGCCCTCGCCTGGACCAGAAGAAAAACTATGTACTTCTTACGGTGCATCGTACGTACGTACGTACGTTGTCTAACAAATACGCATAGCATATCGATTTACCTGTGATGGCGCTAGTGGGAACGAGGGAAACGTAACTTCTAGGATCGGGATTCTCGTAGAACAACGCAGCGTTCAAACCCTGCTCGGCAAATTGCACAATCACGTCCTTCGAACGTTTCTCAAATTCACGCTGCGTGTTAATTGCTTGACTTTTTACAATATCTTGTATATCCTTCCGGTTCATAGTTTGCCAATCGTATAATCTGCGAACATTCGATTAATATCGTTTCGCCGTGCAACAAAAGTTTCCAGGTACCATATAGACTTTCGATACTTTACCTATCTATCTTATTTAAAGCGACGATAAAAGGGCATTTCTTCGATTTCAGAAGATCTATACTTTCAATTGTTTGCGGCTCTAGTCCGTGCATAATGTCTACTACTAATATCGCTATATCACAAAGAGAAGATCCTCTGTTCCTTAAATTACTAAACGATTCGTGGCCAGGTGTGTCTATGATCAGGAGTCCGGGGATTCGGAATATTTTATCGGCAAACTGAAAGAAGAGATAGCGCAATGTTCTCGTCGGACATTGGACAGAGTATATTATACTCTGTATATTAGACTGCATGTGATCTTTATGCAAAAAAACGTGGTAATAATAATTGTCTGCATCGATTGCAAGAAATAGAAAGTAAATTGAAAAATATTGACATGAACAATTTGGAATTTCATCTAATAAATTTTGCTATAAATGCATGAAAATCCGCAGTGGAAAGGAAATACGAAGGCAAAACTTACTCCTTTAACGTGTCTCGTTGATTCTTGAATGGCGTCGATGGGTACGTTCGTTGCACCGATTTGTTGCGTGATACCTCCTGCTTCGCCATCTTGTACGTTCGTTCTCCTAAGCTTGTCCAAGATCTTGGTCTTACCTGTGTCGACGTGACCCAATACGCAGACTACGGCAGCCCTAAGATTATCCAGCGACTTCTTCTTCTCCGCATCTACCCTCCGACATTGTATCCGTACTTTGGCTCGTTCCTTCTTTCTCATCGCGTCCGATACTTTGTCTTCTAATTCGCTGTCGTCTTCGCTCTCCTCGGAGTCCGACTCGCTGCCTGTTTCGCTCTCCGAATCGCTCTCCGACGAGTCTTTACCGCTTTCATCGGTTCGTTTCGTCTTCGTGACTGACACCTTGTCCGGGGTTTTCGGTACATCATCCGACTTATCTAGTAACCACGTATTTTATAATAAGAAAAGAAACATTCTACATATAACAAAAACACTATACATACCTTCTTCCTGTTCCTCTTCGCTGCTCTCAGCGTCCCACGAATCCTTAACATCCTCAGCCTTCTCTTCAGAGTCTTTCATCTGCTGATCCACAATTTCTACTTGAACCTTATCCGTGTCCGTCATGCTGTCGTCCATTTTATCGTCATCCTTTTCGTCGACACTCGTTTGTTGTTTCAATTTATTTGGCCTTATACGGGTTCCTGAATCGATACATTATTACAGACAATTCTTCTACTCGATTAAATCCTACGTTGCGCGTATTCTTTTCCATTACCTGCTCTGGGCTTCTTTTCTCCTACTTCCGGCAAATCCAAACCTTGAGCCTTGAGCGCGGCGATCATAGCTTGCGCTCTCGCTCTATCCTGTTTCTGTTTCGTCGTTAAAAGCTTTCCTTCCGCTTTCAGTCTCTCTTTCCTCTGCTTCTCTTTCAGTTTCTTCCTTTCCTTACGCTCCTGTTCCTGGCGCATCAACTCCTGACGTTGCTGTTCCTGGATCTCTTCTTGCTTCAACCTTTCCTCCTCTTCTCGTTTCATCCGCTCTTCGTCCTCCTTTAATTTCTTCAATGCCTCCTGCATCGCAGCGATAGTCTTCTTCCCAGGACCTTTCCCTATTGCACGCATCCAACTATACTAAATGTGTTCACAGCATCTGAAATTTTACCAAACTATACGCTACCTTTGTCCTTCTCTTTAATCTCCTCTTTCGCTCCTTTCTTCTTTTTCTTCTTTCCTTCCTCCCCTTCGGCTGGAACAGTATCCGCATCGGTGGGTTCCGATACCGTCATCTCTGGCTGCTTCTTCTGTTCCTTCTTTGCTTCTTTCTTCGTTTCCTTTTTAGTTTCTTTCTTGGTTTCATTCGCTGGAGATTCCACATCGTTCGTTTCATTTTGATCCATCTTCTTCACTATTTCCTATCCCAAGTAAATAATACATAAATTTCATTGTCTCTACCATACGCGAAAGAGGAATAACTATACTAATCACATACCGCTTTCTTTAGAGCCATTTTCTTCTGTTTCTCCCTCTCTTTCTTCTCCTTCTTCTTTTGTGCAGCAGTTTTCACAGTACTGATTTCAATGTCGTCATCCATATCATCCTCATCCAGTTCATCCGAAGCCTTCAGCTCTTCTTTTGTATCAATAACTTCAGCCTTTTCCTTATTTCTCTTCTCTTTCTTCTTTTGTGCAGCAGTTTTCACAGTACTGATCTCAATATCGTCATCCATATCATCCTCATCCAGTTCATCCGAAGCCTTCAGCTCTTCTTTTGTATCAATAACTTCAGCTTTTTCCTTTTCCTTATTTCTCTTCTCTTTCTTCTTTTGTGCAGCAGTTTTCACAGTAATGATCTCAATGTCGTCGTCCATATCGTCCTCATCCAGTCCATCCAAAGCCTTCAATTCTTCTTTAGTATCGATAACTTCAGCCTTTCTCTTTTCCTTATTTTTCTTCTCCTTTTTCTTTTGTGCAGCAGTTTTCACAGTACTGATCTCAATATCGTCATCCATATCGTCCTCATCCAGTCCATCCAAAGCCTTCAGTTCTTCTTTAGTATCGATAACTTCAGTCTTTCTCTTTTCCTTATTTTTCTTCTCTTTTTTCTTTTGTGCAGCAGTTTTCACAGTACTGATCTCAATATCGTCATCCATATCGTCCTCATCCAGTCCATCCAAAGCCTTCAGTTCTTCTTTAGTATCGATAACTTCAGTCTTTCTCTTTTCCTTACCTTTCTTCTCCTTTTTCTTTTTATCCTCGTCATCATCGCTACGCTGCTCAACTGGATCGCTTGGTTCCTCTTTCTTTTGTCCAGAATACTCCAATTCCAATTGGGCCAATTCCTTTTGGATATCCTCTTCGCTGTCGTTGCGCTTTCTTCTGCCTGAGAGAGAACAGAAATAGAAAAATTAAAATAATAGAAAGTTATTCTATCAAGATAAAATAAATAAAGCATAGTTATTCAGAAAACGAGAGTGCAAACAAGATTTCATTTCTTACTTAATAAATTTCATTATGTTATGTAATAAGAATGTTGCAATCGGATGCAAGCAGAAATGTGACCCTAGATTCGTTCAATTATTTAAAAGGAGTCGGGCTCCAATGTGACATTCAATTTTATTCAAGTTATGAAATCATACCCTGCCACTCATGATACTTTCACTATCTGGTTCACAACCGGACAACTTTCACTTTTCACTGATTTTGACAATGTAACAGCACCGATGATTACCAGATATTTAAACATTACTGCATTGTCAGCAATCCGTGTGAAACTGATGTAGAAGAAAATCTCGTGGATATCTACTTCGAGCACGTCAGCACGTAAAATATACATTCGAAAACCGAAGTTGATTTACAGTAATTTCTAGGAGGCGAAGAGGGATAGAACGATATTCAATATTGTGGAAGAGGGTGAACAATCGGAACCTTCATTAATCTCACTCCGAACGCAATGGACAAACTAAAAATACGTTTTTACGTTCTCCGTATGTATCGGAATAGTGGTTAAGTTTAGGTTATGTTAAAGCAGACGACAGCTCTCGTGTAAGAAGAACGCGTTAAATATGTTTTGAAAATATTAAAGAGCGAACACGGTGTTGTAAAACGGCACTGTTGTCTTTTACGAGTAAAATGCACTGCTGTCTCCTCACCTTTCTTGCCTCTCTTCGGCTGAGCTTCCTGCATCTTGATCCGCTTTCGAGAATTTCCTTTTGTACGTTCAGCTTTTCCGTGATATTGTTACCGTGGCCCAGGTAAAATTCCTCTTCCACAACAAAAATTATCCTTTCCTCTTCAAATGTAGGAAGGTTTAAATACAGCCGAAACAAGTCACATGAAATCTCGAAATTCCTGTCTTTCCCTTTGACCCGGTCGGCACGACTATGTGCACGATTCAACCACATATTCTGATTTCTCAAGATATGGAAAACCGCTTTCGACAGTTCCCACAGCGCCCTCTAAATTCCTAAAGAAGTGGTCAGAAGAGAAACTGAATAATGCCACGGAAACACAGTCGATAGATGTACCATTTACGTTTACAACAAGAATATGAACAGCTTTCTGAACGGTTCACGGTCTGTTCAGGCCTGTTACGGTGTTCAATCTTGTTTCACAGCGAATCTATGCTCATGCATGTTTTCCTTACAGCATATGTGTATATAGAGAGTAAATGAGAGTGCTCACGCGACTCCAAAAATATATTATATTGAAATAAAAATTGTTTATAATATAATACGGGTGCTACGAATCAATCAATATAAACTTTTTGTTCTGATCAAGACCAAAAATGATGTTGTCCGGACTGAGAGTCACTGAGTGTGGAGGTAGGTTCTTGTCCGGCGTGCGCGTGGAGGTAGGTTCTCGTCCGGACTACGAGTTGTGGTCAGTTGTGGTGCAGCCAATAGTGGCACGGCCAAAACCCGGGCGTGAGCACTCTCATTTACTCTCTGGTGTATATAAACCGGAAAGCCGATGTTGTGTTCTTCTTTGAAACAATTAATTATAATATTCGTTTATACAGAGACTACAACAGACTATAGTTAACGTATTTGCGACGATGCTTACACGTAATTCTCCGCTGTAGAGCTCGTCATGGACAGAAGAAAGTTTTTGAAACGTTTATAGGTTATGTAGATTTGTTGTCAATTCGTTTCATCATGTACGTTTCAAAGATCAGTATCCTTTCTTCGCGGCTAAAGGCTCGCAAGATTCTACGTAACATAAAATTGTATCACGCCGAACAGGCAGCTGTCAAGCCGAAAGTTCAACGCAAAAATGTAGATCCTAGCGTTTTAAGGTTACGAGACAAGTTGTTGTATTGCGATTATTTGGACCTCGAGACCGCTAAAGCCGGGTATTACGAGCGAAAACAGAACCAGATGAAGACGTTAGCGTCCGAAAAAAGGGCAAACTATAATACGTCCTACGAAAAACCTGTTTCTAGCATAATTGTAGACAAAGGGTATGATAGGGTTGCAAATGATAACGAGACGGATACGGAAGACGAAACGGCTGTCGATTTCTCTATGCCGCATACCAGAACAAATTATTACGAAACCGTTTATTCGCCAAATGAAGACCTACACCAAAAACCGTCGGATTCGTTAAACCCAAAGTACAAGGAATTATATGAAAAATATCTGGAGGCAAAGCAATTCGGTAGCAATGATTCACCAAAGATTCAAGATATTCTAAAGAACGAACTCGACGGTTCATTGCCAAAGGGAGAACTGTGGAAGGTACCATGCAAATGGATGACAGATTTCGAACAGTTCGACGATAATTTAGCAGAGGAAAAGACATTTCGAAATTATGGAACCCCGAATCCTACGTCCAAGTTGAGTTCAATTAATTGTGGAGGATGCGGAGCGTTGCTGCATTGCATAGATCCATTGATGCCTGGTTACCTTCCATCAGAATTGTTTTCGGATGGCAACGAAGAAGACTTGAAACGTACGATTTGTCAGAGATGCCATTTCTTAAAAGCTTACAATGCTGCCTTACACGTGAAGGTATCGATAGACGATTATCCGCAGCTGTTGAAAGTGATAAAAAGGAAAAAGTGCTCGATGCTTTTAATGGTTGATTTAACGGATTTCCCCTGTAGTATATGGCCCGATTTGAAAAGCATTATGCATCCTTTCACGCCTATAGTTCTGGTTGGGAATAAAGTCGATTTACTTCCAAGGGATTGTCCCACGTTTCTCGATAGCGTAAAGAACCAATTAGTCGACACTGTAGTCAATGTAACCGGTATCAAACGAGAGAACGTGATGCACGCTACGCTCGCGTCCGCGAAGACTGGTTACGGCATAGAGCAACTCATCAACAAGTTACAGCATTTGTGGAGGCATAAAGGTGCTTATTTTTAATCTTAATTTTTCCATGATCCAGACCAGAGGTTCATACCTTTGAGAATTATTGAAATTTTCAGGAGACGTCTATCTGGTGGGGTGTACGAATGTTGGAAAAAGTACGATGTTTAACACACTGATCAATTCGGATTATTGTAAAGTTCAAGCTATAGATCTGGTGCAACGCGCCACGATATCGCCTTGGCCAGGAACGACGTTGAATCTACTGAAATTTCCCATTCTCAACCCACAGCCCAAGAAACTCATGTTACGAACGAAAAGACTAAGGGAGGAGCAAATTTACAAACAAGCCGAGATGGAGTACAGAAATATGAAGTTTAGGGAGACGAGAAACATACGATACGCCACGTTGCAAGGTAAAGAATATTCTCTCTTGACTCGACAACTCGTGTTTTTTCATAGAAATCTTGTTTTCATATTCTACCATTTTTTGAAAATTTTCAGCAGCCATAAATGTATAAAAATCCGCAGCCTAGTTATGATCTTGAGCCCAGAAATAACGCTAAGACAGTTCTCTCCAGCTTTTCTGAATTGAACGGATGCGAATGTTTTTCCACAGACACAGTCGGTAGAACGTTCGTCGACAGAGAGGAAGAAGAGGATCCATTCTCGCAGAAACCAGTCAAGTTCCTGGAAAGGGAACCTTGTTTCGACGAGTCACAGCCGGAATATGAGCAAAGTCGTTGGTGTTACGACACACCAGGCACCGTTCAGCGGGACCAAGTATTGGACCTGTTAACTACCGATGAACTAGCGGTGACCGTACCGAAACGAACAATATCACCGAGGACGTTCATCCTTAGACCGAAGGAAACGTTGTTCGTGGCCGGTATGGGAAGATTGGACTTCGTTGAAGGGAACGTTTACATTCGGTACAGAATTTTTTGATCGTACGCGCTCCTTTCTTCGAAACACGAAGCTAGACTCAACGAGACTTAGACTCTTTCTTTCGACAACAGGTGTACACTGTTTGCAAGCGATAAGCTGCCTATAACGATATGCTACACGGAGCACGCCGACGAGCTTTACGAACAATTACTGCCAACCAAAGCTTTCGCGGTGCCGATCAACAATCCCGAACGGTTGAAATCTTGGCCGAAATTGGGCTCGAAAGAATTCGATGTCACCGGTATCAACCACACGGAATCCGTGGCCGACATCGTGTTATCGAGTATAGGTATGTTATCTACCAACCCGTTACACACGTTTTACGCTCGTGGAGCCTTCCTATTTGTTTTTTTTTCTATGAGATCGGGCTTTCTTTCTTTTAGGTTGGATCGCGTTAACACCGCACGAGAACGAGCACGCTAGGTTCAGAGCGTGGACGCCTCAGGGACGAGGTATATATCTCAGGACTCCAGCGTTACTCTCGAGAACCGTCAACTTTCGCGGCACGAAGATCCAGCACACGCCGCTGTATTCGTTGGGACGTCAGGCTTACGTGAAATAAACCATCAGATTTCACCGGTTTATTCCTATTTACGGTTGTCTTTTACACACGCGTTATAGAATCTTAAGACAGTTTAGACAGCCGTTGATTGGACGATCAGAGGTCGTCGGTCTCTCGCGCTTGGAGTTTCGCCTGCTTGTACATTCCTTTGTAAAATTTCTCCAAGTTCCCGTAGAAGCCTTGTTGTTGACTGGCGTCGCGACGGTCTCGTGCTGCAGTCGAACGATCGCATTCTGAAATACTGAAACGCACGGTCCAGCCTGTTGTTCGTACCGAAGTACGTGTATGTAGATACACAAGTACACGTATACACGTGTGTTATTTATTCACGTTGAAAACCAGGATCTATACTTTTTAACACGTACCGACATTTTGCTCCGCGATCTTTATCCGAGCAACGGTACCTATTACCGTCTCTCCTCGAGCACCGAGTTCTCGATGATTTTCTGTAATGACAAGATGCTCGGTAACGCGAACAAAGTCGCGAACTTTTCTAGCGAAACTTACGCGAATGTTTGAGCAACGTCGCAACACTGTAATTCGTCAGAGGAGTCTGGGTCTCCGGCGGCGCTCTGCCGACAGTGTTCTACATGATCGTGCTCGCAGTCGCAGTCGCAGTCGCAGTCGCAGTCGCAGTCGAAGTCGAAGTAACACTTGTACATCGAACAAACTGGACATCTATCGAAGAGACGAGCGTTCTCGCAAACGCCAACGGAGACTTGGTGGTCTCTCGGTTGCTCGTGAACGTCTCGAAGGGATTCGATGCGTTTGCATCGACGAGTCGTTCGACAACGTTGACCGATTCGTGGCTGATGGCAGATAGGAAGGCTGTCCGCGTCCTCGTTCTCGTCCGCGCACCACCGGTATCTCACGCTTCAACGAAAAACTTTGAGCTATCAACAGTCTGCGTTACGCGCCGATTGTTCATGATCGTTTCTTCGTCGATACTCACGGTCGTGGAACTTGGAGTCCAGGATGCGTTCGGCTGTGACACACACGCTTTTGTCTGATGATACCTTTCGTGGGTCGTCTCCTCGGAGCGGACAGCGTGCGCTGAAAGACGGGTGGGGTCAGTGGCGATCGTCGTGTACCGATAGTGAATCTCAATTTAGAATTCAAATATAACGATCGAACGTTGAATTTCGATTGAAATTCTCACAGTATGTAGAAATATACCTTGGAGATGTTGATTGTCGAATCGATTTCGGACACCTCGTCCGACCATCCGTCGAGGACACCCAGCACTTCCTCTATCACGGTTCTCGTCGAGATTTCGATCTTGGGCGCTATAATACCCTGAATCGTGTATTCGTATCAGCCAGGTACAACGTATTCAATTAGCGGAGATAATCGAACTGTGAGCCGCGTGGAAATGTTCGTGGGAATCGCGTGAGAAAGCAAAGGATCCGAGTCTCGACGATCCGAGGCAAACAGGAAGCGGGTAACTCCTGTTCGGGGGATCTGTAAAATCGAGAAAATCGAGGAAATCGAGGCAATCTAACGAAACGTGAAACGGGTTCTCGGGTTGTCGAGACTCGTCCGATGGGGGGTGGTGTCGGACAGTTTACTAACGGGGAACGATCTCGTCGGATCCATGAGGAGGTCGACGTCTACTCCGGGTAACAAGCATTTGCATCGGGACAGGGGGTAAAGGACGTCCGCCAAATTGGTTTCGAAGGTGGCTAACGCGACGACACGGTTGCACGGACCAAACCATTGTATCAATTCCGCGCGGATAGTCTGTTGCTCCAATTTCCGTTGCAGTTCTGTCAAAGCAGCCAGCCGTGTGAACGTTTTCTTAAAGTTAAACTCGTTGTGAAATAATAGTGGAAAAATCGGAGATACTCTGTGAGATTCTAGGGTGGAGCCGAGGCTGGTTATCCGGAGTGCCACTTTGCCGCTAGGGCACAGCCAAACGCCTGGACACGTTATCTGAAACAGCGCACGGCGCGCGTATCGAACGCAGTGCCGTTGATCGTCGATGTTCTAGCTCGTACCTATGGAAACGTCGACACGATACGATATGGTATACATACGGCGTGTAGGTCCAGTCGCACCTTTACACGAAAACCTTTGCCGCCTTTGCCTGCCATTCTGGCGCCTCGCGTCGTGTCGCGTCGATCCGGTTGATCACCGTCGATCCTTGAACAGCATCGCGTTTTCGTTCGTTCGTTCGTGTTTGATTCGCTCGCGCCTTACCGTAGGAATGGCGCGGCCGATATATATCTCCGAATCCTCCGGATCCTCAATGGTAACACGAGCCAAAGATCTTCCTTGCGCCGGCCACCGTGTGTCCTGTCGTCTCTCGAACGTGGACTAGCGTCGAGCGGTCGTTGCTTGGTAACGACAGGCGCACAACATCGGATACAAGTTGAATTTCGCCGAGGATCGAACACGCTTCTCTCCTTTCCTGTTCGTTGAACGGCAGCGCGACGTCGGAATCGATAAGCTTAAACTTTGAACGGCACTCCGGTGAATTTCTCGACCGGTATTCCCCGTTGAGTGAAACGAATCTCGAGCTCGGTAGCTATGAAGTCTGTTCGTCTTCTGGGAAAGCGTAATCTGGGATCGTTCGTCGGTGGTATCAAAGGATCCGTGAACCAGCCGTACCGCATGTTCACCGTTGCCGGTCCTGAAGAATAAACGTCCTTCGGGATCATGAGGTTGCGCCTCGTCACCAAATCGACGTACTCCTGACGGATCTCCGAATCCAGGAACGCGTCGTGTTTCGCGTAAAACTTGTTGCCGGTCGGTGCTTCCGATCGACCGATAGCGACGAACTCTTCTATCAGCCGCAGGTGTTTCTTCTCTTTTTCGTATCTCTCGGAGAGAAATCGCAATTTCACCGGATTCATCGTGACGCGGAAACACAGAACGGATAATACCTGAAATTTGTTGACGGAGCGCTGGCGATATCGCGAAAATTGCGTCGCAGAAACATTTGGTGTCCGTTGATCGACGAGAGAAAGAGAGGGACACAAGACAGAGAGAGAGTGTGTGTGTGTGTGAGAGAGAGAGAGAGAGAAGAACAGAGTTGATTCGACAAAGCGGTCCAACATGGGGCGCTTCGAGTATCGACGATATTTATTTAAAGGTATATGTATATGAATAGAAAACGCATACACAACAAGCGGAAGACCGTAGCCGAACGGACGACGGAGGTTCTCGGGCTCGTCGAGAAGAGAAGTCCTGGGCGAGGTGCGTGGTCCCAAAATTCATGTTGGATCGCGCGAGAACGAGTTTCGCTTGATCGGAACTCGCTTTATCGCGAGCAAACCGTTCGCGCGGACCAAGCATTTGGGAAACTAAGCGTAGCTGCTAAAGTAGCTACGAATTTGCCGGTGCGGAGAGCCGCACGAATCGCGAATCGAGACTCGTCGGTGTTCCGGAACGCGGCCGAACGACCACCTTTTGCCTCGAGCTGCCAATACCTTCGCTTATGTTTCTAGAAATACTGCAGCGAAATTCGCGATGCGAAGAGAAACCGTTCGTGCGATTCGTGACGTGACGCGAAGACCGATAAACTCCCGGACACGCGTCGCGTCTACGCGAAACGGAACGCGATCTCTCGTGCAGCGATTTCGGCTCTCGCGTGCACGCCCGTTTTGCTTTCGGACATATCGCACGGTCTAGACAGCACAACGACACTGCTAATAGGCGAGAACAGCGGTAATTACAAAAAGAAGAGAGAGAGAGACAGAGAGAAAAAGAACGAAAGTAAAGAGGAACAAAACAACTGTTGCACGCGAATTTCCTTCAGCGCGGTCACGAACAAAATCGGAGACTAGATTTCCGGAAGACTCGCGTCGCGGCTCTCGTCTCCTTTCTTTCCTCTCCTACTCTCGTAGTCGAGGGACGAGCGACGCGAGTTTCAACGGCAGAAAAATCTTTGGCAAAGTTACACACCGCTTTTTTATCGACTAGATCGACTCTCCGAGTCGCGTTACTTTCTCAACGATTCCGTATCAGTCTCGAACGGAGAGTATAACTGAGTTCGTTTTTCGTTTTTTCGTTTCGTCAACAAACGTAGTTCTCTAGATTGGAATCTAGATTTTTCGATCGCGCGTTTATGGGATTGTTGGGCATGTGAATTAGCTGCGATCGCTGCCACCGGCAGCACGGCTGATCGTCGGTTCGACGAAGATTGACGGAAGGTGGCCGACTTCGTTCTGTCGGTCGCTGGTGCTGGCACTCGCGCTGGCACTCGCGCTGATGCTCACGCTGGCGCTCGTGCTCCCGCTTCTGCTTCTGGAAATCGGAGAAGTCGCGGCGTTACAATTAAACACGGGACACTCGCTGCCTCCTAGAAGTTAGGCCCCCGCTCCTTCAATTAAATCAGTTCAACAGTTGTGCCAAGTTTATTTAGTTTCCTCGAAAGATTGAGTTTCTCAGTTTGAATGTTCGAGCGCGAACGTATCACGAACTTGGTACACTTGAACTTGAAATGATTTAGGTGAAGCTAGGTGGGCGGGTTAACTTCTCTAGGAGGTGCACTCGCTTCAGGTACCTTGCCCGCTCGACGAATCGCTCCTCTTCCTGTTCGCGCTGTTCGCGCTGCACGGCAAGGTCCGCGGCATTCGAATTCTCCTCGTAGAGCTTGCGCTTCGAGCCGCTACCGTTGTAGAAGCCGTTCTCGCATCTGCTAGGATACTCGGCGGAGATCGGTGACTTTCTGATCTGCAAGAAATCGGTCGAACCGACGGTAGGAGCCAACAGCTCCTCGTAATACTCGACGGTCTTTGGTTCTTTGGCGGAGCTGCCGTACTTTCTCGGCAGGGTGGACGACGAGCCGAAGTGGCTCTCGACCGCGGACTCGGCCAGCAATCCGGAGTACGGACTCCGGTAGCTCGCGAGATCCGAGTCGACGGAAAAGTCCGCGCTGTGATACCTCGTTCGGGCAGTGGACAAATCAAACGTCGGCGATCTAATGTATCTTCTGAGCGGGTCGTACGAGGAGGAAAGAGGAGGCAGTTGCTCGATCGACGATCTAGACTCGACGATGTACGGGGAGGAAGCGACCGACGCGTCCGAATATCTGGCCCTCTCGAGGGACCGGTTTCGCGAACCGATCACGTCATCGGCATACAAGTCGAAGCTTCTGGTGCGATGATATTGATCCCCTTGCCTGGTCTTACCGATCGCGGCGAGGCCGTAGCTGGTTCCGGTGCCGTACTTGCTACTACGATCTCGATGCTCCCTGTGCCCGCTGAAGCTGTATTTTCGTGGCAGCGACGCGGAGATCGTGGACAACCCGAGGCCCGGCGGTGGAGCCGTCAGCGACGGTCTTCGTCTGTCGTTGAACCTGGAGTAGAAGCTCCGTCGACGGATTCGATCGATCACCGATTCAGCTTGCGAGCTTTCCGTGGCCCTCGAGTACAAAGGATGCGACGGGGACGTCGGCGAGCGAAGCTCCTGCCGAGCGTGGTTCAGCTCCGTCGAACTGACCGACCACGAGTCGAAACTATCTGGCTCGTCGACCGGCGAGAACGGATCGTTCGGGAAATCCGTCGGCGATTCTTTCCAAGTTTGCTTGATCGTCGGAGTCGCTCGATCTTCCGGAGAAACCAGCTGCTCGCTCGCCGACGGAATCGACGGAACCGACGACGATTCCATTCGCATCGCCTCAGCTACGATTTCCTCGTCCTTCTTCGCAACTGGTGGCGTCGTTTTCCGCTGTTGCGCCTTCTCGTTCTCAGCCTCGACGTGGCTCTCGATCATCTTCGCGCACTCGGTCACCTCCCTCTTCAAATCTGCGACGTCTTTGGCGCGCAGCGGCTTGTCGATCACGATCTTATTGCCGGTGATGCTCGCGCGGTGCGTCACCTTTGACAGACATTCGATCAACTTGTCGTCGCTCGTTTTCGGAGAATCGCCGACAGAAACCATCGGCGACTCGGACTTCGGCGAGTCCCTCTTCGGCGTGGTGTTCCGGAACGAGTGTTGAGGTATTTTCGACAAGTCCAGCTTCAAGTTGGTCCTGTTCGCGCGCTGGGATTCTTGCGGTTTCGATTGACCGTTGTTCGGCTTCGTTTCCGAGCTCGGCTTCCCGACGACGGATTTCTCCTGCGGATCAGTTTTCGAAGAGGGCTTCGCGTCAGCGACGCCGCACCGCGTCGAAGACTTCCCGTTCGTTTGCGATTCGACGCCGTTCTCCTTCGATTTCCCAGGTAGTTTCGCGACGGATTCCGAGCTCGGAGCGGCTTCCGCTGCTCCGACCAGCTTCTTCTTTATTCGCGGTTTACCGGTTTTTCCAGTATCGTCCGGTTTCTCGTCGGACCCGTCGGATGACGCTTTCTTCACCAACTTCTTCACTGTTCGCGTCGTCTTTTTCTTCTTGATCCCGTCGACGTCGTTGGCATCTCCACTCTCGGCCGCTTTGACAACCTTCTTGACAGGCTTCTTGTCGGTATCGTCGCGTTTCGTCGATTCACTGGTCGACGATCCGGTTTCCGCGAGCGATCGATTCTTCCTTGTCTTGAGTATCTTCTTCTCAACGGTACCGCTGCCGTTCGCAGTCTCCTCCTTCTTCTCAGCAGATTCCTCCGTCGGCCGTTTCGCCTCTCCGTTCGACTTCTCTGTCGATTCTCTATCGGTCAATTTACTAGCTGGCCCGATCTTGCCTGTCTCCTTCTCGCTGGACGCTCTTCTCTCCTTCGCGACCGGAGGCTTCTCCTTCGGCGGAGATCGCTTCGGCGACTCGGGCCCAGGCTTCTTCCCTTCGCCGACCAATTTCTTCGTCGACTTCGACTCGTTCTTGACGGACAGTTTCGTCGGTATCCTGCTGCCGTTCGTGCTAGAATACGCGTCCTCGCCGGAAACTGCGACGTCGTTCTTCGCGGATTTTGGCGGGCTCTTCTTCAGCCTACCTAGGATCGTGTTCTGCGTACGACTGCCAGTGTTCGTCGTCTGCTTCGTGTCCGTGCTCCTGAACAATCCCAATACAGAGGAAACCTTGCTCTTCGAGGTAGTCCGCCCTCGGCCAGTAGGCTTGCTCGACGCGGTCAAATCCTCCACGCTGACGGCCTTCTGAAGACTACCAGGCTCGGCATCCGACCGACTCGGCATCTCTCCGGGCGGAGCGGAACGTTCCCGCGACTCGCTCGCGACTCCACCGTTTGCGACGGGTGGTTTCGCACTTGGATTCGCAGTCGTCGACGAAGCAGCCACAGTCGTTTCCTCGTTCGATCGGAGTCTCTCGAGCTTCTTCTCCAACGAGTGTAAGAAACTGTTTCGCGATCCGTGCCTCTCAACCTTCTTCGCGTCGTCTTGTTCGACGATGATCGTCCCCGGTGACACGTCCTTTTTCCGTTGCTCCCCCGTTGAATCTTTCGGCTGGCTGTCCTTCCTCAGAGCATTTATCTCGTTCTTCAGCTCCTTCTCTCGCTTCTCCTGCACGACGCCGCCGCCGCCGCCGCCGCCGCCGCTGCCACCACTCGCCTCTTGCGCCCTACTCTCGCCCTTCCGTTTCATGAAGCGAGATTTACGCCTCTCGTTCTCGGCCGCCTTACGCTCCTCCTTCTCCTTGGCGTACTTGCTCTCCTCTCGGGGCGTGTCGAAGAAATCGGGCCGCAGGAATCGCGATATCCTGTGCTGCTTCGACTTCTGCGGCTTCTCGGCGTCCTTGTCCTTTTGCTTCGAGTCGCCGGAGGGCTTGAAGAACTTGCTCAGGATGGACTTCTCCGGGGTAAGCGGCCGCGCAGCTACGCTTCCCAGGTCCCGCGTGTCCGCGAACGATTTGCGACGATCCACGGTGCCGGTGGTCGGATCCCTGGTCAACGAGCCAGATCTGAATCGTAAGCTCGGTATGCAGCTTCTTCGTTTCCCTACCGCCGAGGATGATCCAGTCGTATCACCGATCGAGATCAACGACTGCTTCTCACACTTGTCAGTGTCTCTGTAACTCGAGCACAGGTTCGGATCGAATCGGTTCGTTCCCAGGTTCCTCAGTTTCGACTCTTTAATCAGATTCTCTGCGGCGAGCAGCCTGTTCTCGAAGCTCCTCGACTGCTCCGATTTGCCGGCGTACGAGAACCTGGAGTAGTCTAACGCGTTCGACGACGACTCGGTGGTCGGCGAGGTGTCGTACGACTTGGTGGACACGCTTGACGTCGCGTCCGGTACTTCCGAGACGGAACCGTTGTCGGTCGCGTAGCTGCTTTCCAGCTGATCGGTCTCGGATCTACATGCCAGGCCGAATCCCTCGTCGATGCTCGTTTCTTCTTGGATCTTGTCGGTTCTGTACGAGTGGAAGTTCTCTCGGCGGTGTTTACCGGCCGCGGTTTGATTCTCTTTGTATTTTCGGACAGCAGGCTTCGAGAACGGCACGGTGGATGTGCGCAGCTCGCGATCGCCGCGTCCTATTGCCTCGTCCGCGTCGTAGTCGTAGTTGTAATAGTCGTCCTCGAATAGGCTGACGCTTCGTCTTGGTATCGGTGAGGCGCGATACGACGCGTCTCTTCCACTGCTCGTCGATTCCAATAAACTGTTCGATCTGCGTACGGTCGTGTTGGCCGACGACGGACAATGTTCCTTGTACTCGGTTCGATCGGAAACGGTGTTGTCGATCTCGCTCGTAGGCGAGCTCGCGGGCTCGATCGTCGCCTCGATCGGCGTCTCGATCGAACGTCGATACCTTTTCTCGTAAGGCAACGGTCGTCTGGTTTGCTCGATGAACGATCTGCTAAGCCGCTTCGCCAAACTCGGCGTGAACCCATGCTCCAAGCCGGGTTCCATCGATTCCAACGATTCTCGCTTGTCTTTGGTGACTCGCGGCGCCGCCGGCGTCGTCGTCGCCATCGGCTCCGATTCCGCGTCTTCGCGCTCTACTCTATCTGGAAAAAGAGTGAGATAACGTCTACGCAAATTCCACACATTCCGCGACAAGTGGACTGGTTTGTTTTTGTTTTCGTTTTATTTTTTTCGATCGGGACGGGTTGTTTTGCGGGTGGTCGATGGTGGTCGTATTCAGGGATGATGCAACACCGGACAAAATACTCTCCTTCTCCTCTCGGTATTTACACTCCTTTATTTCTGCATACATGTAACGCGTTGCCTTCTCTTATATAAAATCTCTCGGAAAATTAATAAATAAACTCGACACCCACCGTCTGTAATTTGTTCCTCTCGGAACAACGGTGGTTTGTTCGCGCGCTACTGCTCGCACGAGGTTCGCTAGCTTTCGTCGCGACGACCGACACACACCTTTTCCTCGCTAGCACCGTGCTCGGCCGACGAAGAGATACTCTCGTGACGCCGAGGGACGCCACCACCGTTATTAAATAGTCGAGACCTACAAAATAGTCGTGTTGCTTTGGCAATCGGCGGAGACGACCGAGCGCGCGCGCATTTAGTCGGACTCGAGCAAGAGGCAAGAGTCGCCTGAAACGCGAGGAGGAAGTCGAAGAAAGGAGTAGAAGAAAAGCGTCGCCGGTACGTCGCGACGTCTGGCACAAAACGGGATTCAGAACGATCGTTCAGCTCCTCCTGCTCCTGATGCTGCTGCTGCTGCTGCTGCTAATGATGTTGTTGATGCTGCTCGCTGTTTAGCTGCTATCGCTGTCGCTCTCGCGGAAGCGTCCTACCTCTTTCTTTCTTTCTTTTTCTCGAAGTCTATCTAAATACGAGTACATCGACGAAGAGTGAACGGGACATACACGCATACACACAAACATACGTACATACGCGACGTGTACCTGGTCTGTCCGGAAAGTATCTGACTTTTGCTTATATCTTTGGTCCTGACGTGACACAAACCAATCAAATTTTATTTCATTTAGAGAGAAACACGTAACATTCATATTTGTTAGACTTTGTTCGAATCTTGATGAGAAATCTGACTCGTTATATGTAATAAGGCAAGGGGTTAAATTTTGCCAGACATTTGGGCATTCTTGTTCGGAAACCATTGGTATGATCCTCAGTACTGATCTAGCTCCTTGTGAAAAACACTTTTCGAAGGACAAAGATTCGCAGTCGTAGAAGCAGTAAATCAGTTCGCTCTCCCTAAACATGATTTTAAGGTGGTGTTCCGTAAGTATATCGGAGGGTCGTTGGAAGAAATTTGTGGCTTACAACGGACAATATCTTGAAGGGTATATCAATTGGGAATGATACTTCCATCCGCACAAGTTCGGACACTTTCCGGACAGACCACGTATACTCGTGTTCGTCTAGCGATGCGACAAATCGTCGAGTGCGTGGACTCGCATTCTCGGCGAACGAACGCATGCAGCGAGATAAAGGTTTTCCGTATGCGTACGAGAATTTGTTACGCCTCGTACGGACCTGAACATTTCGCCGATCTTGCGCCGAACGACGAACCGAACAGCAAACGGTATACGAAAATTATTTCTATCTACTGATAATTGTCGTTACATCTCTAAACATTCAAGTCATTTAGTCTTCAAGCAGGCGTCTTTAATTCTCATACGTTCCTCAGGGTGAAAATTCACCCATTCAATATTTTCACTTACTGCAAAATTTTTCATCCGTTTACGTCGACGTCGTGAGATGTATTTCTTTAAAATGTGACGCTATAAATGAATTGTGATTAGTGAATTGTTATCCTAGTCTCTTTTATGTAGCTATTTTTGAGGAGCGTATGAGGGTTAAGAAGATTAAGACCTGCTTCTAAGATTGCAAGCGTGCGAATAGATACTTCTCTTTGTTTAATAATGCAAAGATTAAATGGAACGGAGCATTTCGCACCCTTACGATCCTGGAAACAAGAGTCTACCCCCGTGAGGCGCCTTATTTCGTCCAATTTAGATTCGTAGACATTCAAATCCAAGAGTAGGATGTCGTGTACTATCCGCGTCGATCTTCCGTTCCGTTCGTCATTCGGCGCAATGTTCGGCGAAATGTTTAGGCCTAAACGAAGCTTTATATATTCCGTTCGAGGAGTCGAACAAGAAAGACGCTCGCGGCGCGGTGGACCGCGGAGGCTCGCTTCCCTCTCGAACAGACATTGGAGGAAAGAAAACGCTCTCTCTCTCTCTTTCCGAAAAATCGGCGGACCGATCTCTCGATCGAAAAAATTAGCCTCCGCGCTCGGCGCGTCCGCGAGGATTACATACGTCACGATACGGACAAGTCGCGTGTTGGCTCTCGGAACAACCGCGACGCGAATCGAAAGTAATGCAGTGTACAATATTAAATACAATATAGTAGCATTATCAAAGCATGCTGAGACAACGTGAAGTAATAAAACGCTGTTATTTAAACTCTTGAAAACACAACAAATATCAGCCATCTCAAACAAGGGTTAGCTCCTTCGCCTTGCGGTATACATCGATCTGTCGAGATACCATCTCTCAACGAGTGTAAAAATCTCTTTGTTATGCAACGGTTTCTTTTGTTATTATTTTTTCTTCTTCTTCTTTTTTTGTTTTTTTTTTTCTTCAAGTATATCTTTTAGAAACGCGACGACGACGACGACGACGACGACGCGACGGCGGCGACGATAAACATCGGGTTCGGATTCGTTCGGACGCGACCAGATCGCCGTCCTCCTTCGGTTCTACTCCGAGAAATTGTCGCGCAATTTCCGTCTCGCGGTTTCGAATCGAAGAAAATGAGTTCTCGCGAGGATAGGGGAGGTCTGTCGAATGAAACGCGAACGTTTGTTTCACGCGGATAATCAACAACAAGTTTCCAACTCGATTCGACGGAGCTCCCTTTCGACGACGAAGAGACTCGACGAGTTTGCCGATGTTTGGTATCCGAGCCGCGATATCGAGTGTCCGTTGTCGCGAGCTCCGCACTTGGTGGATCCGGGCTTATCCGGGGCGAATCGCGCGTGACTCCTGGTATCGTAACTTCGTCGAACGTGACACCAACCGATCGACGTGTGGTTTTGCGACGAATTGCGACACGGGAATCGAGTGTCGCGTTCGCTTGATAGAAAGTGTAGAATAGTACCTAACTTGGTTTGTCTACTGGGGATTACCGTCTGCCCGCCTACGGAGAGTCACTCGCACGGTCGCTGCAACAACCGTCAGAAAAGACCGTCAATTATACACGTGCTAGAAAACGGATTCCACAGGGATCTCACTTTCCAGAATATATTTGCAAACGAGTTCAGTCTTTCACGGTCCGCGACAGTTCTCGCCGTTCAAGCTCCGTCCGTTCGGACCCGTGTATTTTTTCTGATTCTCAACGTTCGCGAGACCTTCGGAAAATATTCGCTTGGCAAAGGAAGTAATCTCGGTACGTTAAGGTGAAATAAAATCGAATCATTTTTTTTAATCCCAACTTGGGAACCGCCCCGCAATTGCCCTAAAAAAAGAACCTTACGCCGAAAACATTAACTATTCTATATCAATCCAAATCACGCCTGGTCGACATAAAAATAGGACTTTTGATTGATCTTTTATCTAGCGCTTTTCACTGCTGAAAACCCATCTTCGCGTTATTTAGAAATGAGAAGATGCACCCTTGCAATCCTAGAAACGAGTCCACCCCTTTAAACCACCGAAATTACTTTCTTGCCAAGCGAATAATTCGAAAGGGATCCAATTGATGCGTAAAAGCCTGAACGGCGGGAACTACGTAGAATTGAAAGATGGTCCGCACCAAACCAACGAACAAAAGCTACGAACGAAACGCGTGAACTATCGGCGGTGCGTACCGCGAAATATAATCCGTGAAAGCATCGATCGCCGGTGGCAACCAGTTTGAATCCCTTTGATCGCTGATTGAAGAGTCGACGATAGACGTGAAGTAGATGCATGAATGTTCTTGATTCAAGATGGATTCTGTCTGTTGGATAGCATAGAACCGAAATTTCCTCGTGCGCTCGTGCGCGTACATGGATACGTGCGCAGTCATGCGAGAAACTTTAGTACGATACATGTACACTTGATCAATTACAAAAGACGAATGAATTAACATCTGATCGTTCGTGTTAATAGGATAATAATAATGTGTATAAATATTGTGTCTGTACATACGTACAATATAATGATTGTATATATATATGTGTGT